>WWET01002963.1:52042-66698 GCA_011038615.1 Limnodynastes dumerilii | reverse complement strand
TCTGATGATTCAGTCCAGAGGTCCAGCCCAGCAGTCTTGAGGTCCAGTCCAGAGGTCCAGTCTAGCGCTTCAGTCCTGAGGTCCAGCCCTGAGGTTCTATCCTAAGGTCCGGTCCTAAGGTCCTGTCCGGAGTTCAAGTCCTGCGCTTCCAGTTGATCCACCTCAGCTGTTGCCAGTTCCGTCTACTCCGGTTCCGCTGACTACAACTCTGCCATCCACCTCTTTCATCGCTGCTACTACGGCTACCCTCAACTCCACCTCCTACCATACGGATTCCGTAATTTCCCCGGCCTGCCGGTATCTCTGTCTGGACTAGTATCTGTTGGACAGTATCTCTCCTGGCGAACTTTTACTTGGACTCACACCATTGTCTCAACTGGGACTCTCAGATACCGTTACTTCTGTATGCACCCATCTATTATTAAACCTGCTCAATTCCATTTTAACCCAACACTGTTGTCTCCATCTCTGAAACCCGGAACCGATCCCAAACAATCCTTGAACGTGACACCATCCTATCCTTGGTGATCCGGATTAAATCATCACTTTGCGTAGAAATAGATATGGTTCTAATTAGGTGGGTAAAGAAGTATGAATCCTCTGGGAAGGGATAAAGGTTTTTTTTTTGTTGTTTTTTTTACATTGCCTATAAAAAAAAGTATGACATAAGTTTTTCCTATTAAAAAAAGGGGAGGAAGTTGGCGGTTTCCTTCCAATCTAGGTAATTCCTTGAAATGTTGTGATATGCTTAGTAAAACAAACACACAGTTATACATAGATGTCCAAAAGGCTCTTTCTAAAGATTATCAGTGCTTTGTTAATTCCCCTACTGAATCCAACAGATTGAGATATCATTAGTGGAAAACCTGCTATGAAAATATTGTAACTCAACTAAATAACCAATACTCATACATGGGAAAATATAACTTCTATTGACATGGTAAGAAAACTGGACATATTTTATCTAACTTAGTAGCGAGTTGTAGACAGCCAACAAATATACATAGATTGCATCGTGATGATGGTTCGAGGGACTGACATCTTAGAAATTTTAAGGGAATTTTATGATAAGCTTTATTCCCAGGACCAAATCAATGTGTCTGAGAAGTTGGGATTTTGGAATAATATCTCCCATATCTGAAGAGGAAGTAATGCTTTTAAAAAATTAAAACCTTTTAAGTCAGCAGGTCCTGATGGATATAGTAGTGAGTTTTATAATAGATTTTTGCCTCAAGAGGTTTGTGAAGTATATATACTTTGTTTATTGGTATTTGCCAAACACATGGGAAAATTTACAATAGTATAGTAAGCATACGTCTCAAATATTCACAGACATAGGGCTGGAGCCTCAGCTATGGCTGTCAGGGGATTTACAGAAGTCATATGCGTAAGTACTAATGTACGTAACAAAGTTACTTATATTAGTACTTACGATGAAGGGGCAGACCCTTCATTTACGATGGCTGTGGTGGGGATAGCCATGTAAATGAGGGGGCGGGGTGGGAGAAGCCCCATTACGACTAGGTCTATAGCCGCAGACCTAGTCATGAAAGTTAAGGTAGTGTCCAGATTTCCTACCAACAGTGGAGAATGCAGGGGGCATGCACTGCCCACTACTGGAGCGTAACTACAGACCCTCACATGCATGGAAAGTGTGCGGGGTCAGGATCTATCCCATAGAGTATAAACAGGGAGAAGAATTAAAGCAGAACAGTTAAACTGTGGACTCCACTGTGGTCAATTTACAACTCAGAAAACTCAATGTCCTAAAAGGATATGGCGTATGGACATGGTTAATAAGAGTGGCCTCATAACTGGTGCAACAATTAATAATAGTACAATATTTAGAAACGGTAAACAAGAAGGTGAAGGGGAAAATGGCAAAATAGAGGTTAATGAAGGAGAGAAAGCAAAACAAGGGGTTGCACCAGCTATTGTATACTGTAAACTATAAACAAAAGCCACAAGGGTGCTTCTCTAGGTTTCCAAAAATAATTCAAGCGGGGAAAAGGAGGAGTGCAAAGTAATTGTACTCCAAATGAAACCTATTTCATAGTGCAACCTTATACAGACAGACAGAATCAGCTGGAGTTTAAAACATTAAACTTTAATTAATCAATTGTTAAAAAATGATTAGGAGTAAAAAGGGTGAATATTTTTCGAATACAATGGCAAACAGTACATATTCTTATCCATGCACCTCACACAGCTGAAAAACGCATACAGTGGATATAGAATTTCGGAGCTCATACACACACAGCCTATCTGACTGGGGAGGAAAATAAACTAGCCCAATAGGAATAACTAGTGGCCTCAAGGCCGATACTTTGCACTTCTATGCAAGTATGTCACCCTCCCTCTCTAACTTGAATGGTGTGCGGTGAGCTCCGTAGTAGGTGCAGGGTACCGTACCAGAATAATGGAGTCTAAGATGGGGATCCTCCTGTGCATGCGGTCAGACATTCCGTCTGTCTGTATAAGGTTGCACTATGTAATAGGTTTCATTAGGAGTACATTTACTTTACACTCCTCCTTTTCCCCGCTTTAATGCAGGAGAGAACACACCTAATGGATGAACTATGTAAAGTCATAATGTGTTTGGGCTGTTTGGACAGGCTTACACTCGGTATAGAGCACGGGGCTGAAGTCAATTCTCAGGTTCTACCATTATATTTTAATGCTGCTACTATCAAAGTTTTTCTAAAACCCGGAACAGATCCTGACTTGCCGGTTCATACAGACCAATATCCCTATTAAATTTGGATTACAAAATATTCACCAAAATGTCAGAATGGGTTAAAATTATTGCTCTCACAGTAATTTACAGGGATCAGATGGGCTTCATTTGAGGCAGTCAATCCACTTCTAATATTAGAAGTTTTAAGTGTCATCCAAAGTTTAAAAACAAAGATAACATCACTCTGATGCGCTTCTGACCTCTGCTGCAACTCTGCCCCAGGACAGTCCACCTCCAAACAAAATACAAGACAAAAATGAAAGTACGGAGGGAGCAGAGAAAGCGCTGGGATAAAAATATACTGGCATACAGGTAGAAATAAAATGTAAAAACAACTAAGGAACCAGAAAGTGGATATGTTCCTTCCACTATTTCAGTACATCAGAGAGTTCACATTAATTCCCAGTAGATAGTTGTAGGATTCAAAATCCTCTTCTCTTCTCATATGCATATTCCCTCAAAGAAGGTAGCAAATGGATAGCAAACAGATAAAATACTTATATACTTGACTCAAATAAAATGCATAAATATCAAAACATTATTAAAAAACAATAAATACAAACTATAAAAATACAGAATAAGGATACAAAAACAGTGCAAACAACTAATCTCTTATGCAACTTGTATATCGATAAAGGTGTATCTAGAGGCACCTACAGGTACAGTGTAAAAACAATAAATACAAACTATAAAGATACCGAATAAGGATACAAAAACAGTGCAAACAACTAATCTCTTATGCAACTTGTATATCGATAAAGGTGTATCTAGAGGCACCTAGAGGTACAGTGTAATATATATTAGTGCTACAGCTTGGAAATGTCTGAGAAATGTCCAAAGATTTCAATAAAATGTCTTAAATAAGCTCACAATTTTTGTGTCTTCCTCTTTGAAAACAGTTTCATACATTCAATCCCCATTGTAATTAAACAGACAGAGCCTGATTAAAGAGGGAAAAAATTACAATCCTCCTGTAATGCGTTCCACATGCAATTCCTCTCATGTCTCCGTTCTCCCCCTGCTCCAAAGGGGAACCAAGACTCGGCTCCAGCACATGATCGATTGGTCGGGGGGGAGGGGCGGAGAATTTGACAGGAGGGCCAGTGGTGTGAAACAGTAATAGTAATTTTATTGCAAAACATTAAAACGCTAGATAATCACAAGTGTAACTGACATATAGGTAACGCCATTACAAGCCTATTAGTAAAATACATAGTATGCTGCAGCTCCCAAGAACGTATCCGTGATGCCTTAGGACAACTCTATTGTAAGTATTGATAAGCCTCTTAACACAATAGTAACAATTTCCAGTCTTTCTCAAGGCTTTAGAATGGAAGGAACTATTAATTATATATCTAGATAGATGAGTCTTTAATTTGCAGATTCTTGATTGGTCCATAATAGATTGGTTCATTATAGATTGCACAACTTATTGCACATGGGAACATAACTCTAATTGATGCTTAAAAATAGAAAAACATATTGCACACAGATGATAAGAGAGCAAATCAATTAGAGGAACAATTTAACTTCAACATTTGTATTTAAATTTTTTAGGCCATTAGTGTCCATATTGAAAATCCACCTCATACACGTTTTAGCAAGCTCTTCAGACAAATTGCTTTCTCTCCACCTCTTCTTTTTCATAGCCAATCATTTTTCTAATGGATGACACAGAGCAATTATGAATTTCTTTAAAATTTGAAAGTCTCAAAGTGTTTCCAATGATGATGATAAATATGGAGCTTAATTAGCATTTCAAACACTTTTGAGAAAGAACACGGCCCAAAATGAGTGATGAGTTTCCAGGTCTGTTACTATATATGCCGATCCCTGCTAGCACCGGTACCAGATCCCTCCAGTGGTTATATTGTTGGAGAGGAGAGCGCTCTGTAACCTGTCTCCTCCTCTATATTAATGTCTGCTCCCCTTCTCTAGTGTAGGCTTGTGCAGTAGGAGAGGTCAGTTGACATCATCTTCCTGTTTGTCTGTTGGACTGCCCAGACGGGACCTGTTCTCTTTGCTAGTTGGAGTTAGTCACTGAACCGCACAGATGTGCAGCTTACAGCCTCCTCACACAGTAACCCTTTGCATACAGTCTGAACCTGCAGATCTGACAAGCTGCTGCTTATCATATCCCTGCTGTACTGTGAGTTCCTAATGTTGCAGAACCACCATCTAAACTGCTGAATGCTTTAACCCCTTTTGTACCAAAACCGCATAACCTGTTGCTACTTGCTGTCTCTACTAAATAAACATAAAAACTGGTTAAGTACATATGTGTGGACTACAATCCATCTGCTGTCCGCTATCTTGCACCACAAGACTTCTGCCAATATTAATCACCTCGCTAGTCCGGACATCCCTTGCTTAAGCCTCCCTGCTCTGTGGAATACATGTTCCATGGTATGGGATTGACTTTTCAGTTTTAGCACTGCTACATGAGTGTTAAACAATCACACACATAGATCTAAATAGACATTCATGCATCTTGTGGTCTCTATGCACTTTGTATTTATTGTTTTTAATAATGTTTTGATGTTTATGCATTTTATTTGAGTAAAGAATATAATTATTTTATCCATTTGTCTAATACTTTGCTCTTTCTCCCTTTGCTACTTTCTTTGAGGGAATTTGCATATGAGAAGAGAGGAGGTTTTTAAATCCTACAACTATCTGCTGGGAATAAATGTGGACTCTCTGATGTACTGAAACAATTCCAGGAAACAGCTTTTCTCTCCAGTCCAATAGAGAAATAATTTGGCTGCCTATCCCCCCTGTGAGTGTACTTTTCATTCAGGCAGAATCTTTTACCCTTTTATCATTTTGTAGTAGGACCAACTGCAACCATGGTTATTAGCACTATTCAACTTCACAGTGTATCACTATGCAGGAGCTGATAGCCACTAACGCACTGCCGCAGCAGAGCACTGGGGGTGAGAGAAGGCCACAGGCTGCTCATCTTAGCTCAGAGACCCAGAGTGGAGAAAGGCCGCAGGCTATCCACTCCTTGGGAAACATCCCTAAGTAATGCTTTTTGTGAGAAAAATGGAAAAAAACAAATAAAATCAAAATTAAAAATCCAGGGCCAGAGCTCTATGAAAATATGCTTGACTCATATGGGAGGATCATAGTAGAGGTGGACCATTCCAGTTAACACTTCAAGTTTTTAAAGTGCCCTAACTCCAGGACTAATTACTTTATCCCAATGTCCGCAGTATGAACTTTTCATTGTTTCCAAACTATCCCTTTTTCATGATCTCATTCCTCAACATGAAGTGCTGTTGTTATGAAGAATATGTATGTGCCTAGAGACATTCAAAACAACATGTCATTTGAATTAACACAAAATAGATGACTATTAAAGTAAAATAAAAATACTGTATATGCCAATTTGTGCTATTTAAAATTTGGCAATCTTATCTCAGACACATAGCAATAACCCCTAAAATGAATTGTTTTGGTTTTTTTTTGTAACAGTTAACTGTTGTGTTTTTGGTAATGAATCTGAAAGCAATGGAAACAACAGATGCATATATACATCTCAGCACATCCTACTTGAATTGCTGGGGGAGACAAATTGAAACAGTTGAGTTTATTGTGAACAATAAGAAAAAGCTAAGAATTTTCTCTATTTAAAATAATGTAATAATAATTTACACTCTTTATATTTCAACATGATTTATCCAGGTGCATATATACTTAGAAGAGCATATATGAAATGTTCTTACTATACTTATATTTTATTCATGGAAGGGCCTAAATTTTCTTATTATGCATCTTATAGGCTCAGGTAGTTTTTCAACTTCTGATTTTAACTGTGACTATATATTGAAAGCAGACAATCTGTAGCCAACACAGTATATGTAAATGTATTGTTACTATGTGTGATTTTTATTATTTCCCCTATGTTTACTATATTTTGTTTGTATTAAGAACTGTTTTTTTATGTTAACCTACAGAGGGCAAAATTAGAGATCATGTATTGAAGCTTACATTTCATACTATTCCAAGAATAGGCAACTAAAGAACCAACATTTTTTCTAAAAAACAGTAACATAGTAAAAAAAAAAAATGGTAAAAAAAAAATAAATAATAAGTTTCATGACCCTATTATCAACAAAACCTTTAATCAGTACTTCTCAAAAAAAAGAAACCTGGGTATAGGTCTGGAATATATGTCTATCATGCCAGAAATAGATAATGATACAAAAGAAAAATAACATCCTCTGGACATACTGATAATGAACAAATAATATACTAATGCTGGTTTTGTCTCTATTACTTCTTTATGAATGGAATATAAGAAACAGAGCTATTCAATATACAGTATCATAAAAGTGCAACACACTTACTGTCACTGTTTACTATAATATTGTCCTATAAGATTTGTTTGTTTTTATTAAGCGTTTTCTGCTTACACATTACTATTATTCATGAAAAAAATATATACTAATTATTATTATCAACAGCTTGCAATTGTGTTACTTCTGATGAAACAAAAAATATATAACATTAAAATTGTATGTAATGTAATTATCAAAGTTTTCAAAAGTAAAAGTTAAAAAATATTTCAATGACATTGTAAAATACACATTGGGTACAATGTTATTTCACATCCTATTTAAATGCATTTAAGAATGGTCACAAAATGACATAAAATACATTTCATTAAATTGATTATGAATCATGGATAAACTGCAAGATTTTTGCAATCAGTTGTTCTTTTTTGTCTCGTGGCTTAGCAGGAATTCCATGTTGTTTTAGCCAGTTCTGAAGAGTAGTATTTGTCAGTTTAAATAACTGAAAATGCAAAATGTAATATTAATATCATTTTTTATTTAGTCAGACTAAAGTCTTAAAAAAGATTAAAGATTAAAAATAGACATTTTTTAAAAAAAATTACCAAAAAAGAGAGTAACCAATTAGTTTTTAATTGTTCAATTCAAAGAAGATAAAGGGCCTAATCCAGAGGTAAGTGTGCACCAGCTGGCATGATTTTTCACCACTCATGCTCAGATCCAAAGAGCTGGCAATCGTGCCCCTTTCAGACCTGAGCACCACATACAATACTCGAGCTATGGTGGCTTGTGTTCTGAAGAGTTTATTGTGGGAGGGAAGAGAAGGCATGGAGTCAATCGACAGATAGAGTGTGCTCAAGCAAGTTCACAGGAACTATAACAGTATCATTTTCTCCCGCAAAACCTGTCCTTTTATTTGCCAAAAAACCTACTTCTATTATATCCATCCTATATTCAAAATCCAAATGCTTTTTTATCTTCAAGTTCCTTGTCTGTTTACTTTCCTCTTTTTCACTCACAACCAGCAACATTGGACCTGATTCACACTTAAGAAGCTGCTGCTTCTTAAGTGCGGAATCTACCGAAATTACCTACCACGCATACATAGTAGGTCATTTACACAATCTATGTGCTAGTTAGGCACATGGAATGACTCCATGCGGTCTTTAAAAACCGCACAGGAGTAGTTTTAAGAAGGAGGTGGCCTAATGTTGCCTCGAGCAGTGTTTAGTTAGAAGGGGAGGGATTTAGATTAGCCGGGGAGGAGGTGGGAAGAGGCATTGCCAATGCGTAGTTTTCCTTCTTAAGAAACTAAGCACGGTTAGTTAAGGTAGCCTTATATGGTCTTAAGTGCCATAAGGTACCAAAAAATGGGGGGGGGTGGGTTAGGCGCTAGACAAGTGAGTTTGGTGCGGTTCCGTATGCACCTCACAAATGTGACCCAGGTCCATTGCCACCAACAATAAGGTTATAGCTGAACCATTTATTCCATAAATATTTGCAGCGCAAATATTTATGAAGCGCATGGCTGATGGAAATATTAGCTTGCTCTATTTATTAGAAGAATTAGTGTCTCTTTTTCTTCTAAGCAATAGCATTTTTTTTCCTTCTGCTACTATGAGATTGAATTAGACTCAAATAATAAAGATGAAGAGTAGCTTGAATTCCCTTGACTTCAAATCCAGTCCTGAAAAATTCTACAATTACAAATAAAACAGTAATACTCTTCATTGTGATGAGGTCAAATGATAGTGATTTTAAGGATGCATGTTATTTTTTATGGCAGTCAGATTAGATTTTTTAGACAATTCAAGTACTTCCAACCAATGGATTGGATAAGTAATGCAGATGTGAAAGAGGGATGTGATGGTGAGATTTCTCTGCCCAAACTCTATAGGTGCTAACACTGTAATAATGGGAGCACACCTGCAATGCAGCTGCGATGTCTGTGATTTGTCTTAAGCACCAGAGCAGACAATTAAGCTGCCTGCAGTATCAGTGCAGAAAATCAGGTAATTGTAGGGCAACTACATCCCATGCAAGCACTAATACTAGTTTACACCTATTGTAAGTAAGAACTCTTGATCAGTTCTATGATCCAGTAGACACTTTAAACATACCTGGTTATTTTTTGTATGGCTTTCAACATCATCTCCTGTAATTATTTGATTTGTTCTGCATTTCTTCGGATTTAATTGCAGATATTTTTCCTGTGAAAGTAACCATATTGTTATCGTAATTTAGATCAAAATTTTAATTTACACTATAACAACATATAATATCAATAATTAAGGTAATATGCATTTCTCATTGTTAAGATCTAGATTACATTTTGACTCCAATATAAATAATTGCTTCCACACAACTTTTTTGGCTAGTACATGATAGCCACTAAGCAATTAGGTCATGTAGCACTTTTCATTATAAAAAAAACTTGTTGACACGGTAACAAGTAATTTTTACAAAACATATCCTGCCAGCTATGTATTAAAACTTAATACATCTATAAGATGCCACCACTTTACTAATTATCCCAATATCATGCCAATATACTAACTCTCCCTAATATGTCATGTGTATACTATTGCTTCTTCATATCTTACAGCTATAGAATTGATTCTATCCCATATCATGCAACTTTTCCAGGATCTATTCCATATCATTCCATGACTGCACTGATTCTCTCCCATATGTATGATATAGTCCTGCAATAATGATTTATGTAACAAATCACATTTTATTTATTTTTTGATTTTGAAACATAACAAAAGTCAACCAAAAACTGGCATGCATCTGTCAGTAAAAGTGGTATAATTCATGTACTATTTTCTTATCAACGAACTGTTGCTATGGAAGTTGCTATGGATACCATTTTCTAAGTGGATTTTGAATCAAAGATCACTATACTTATGATAAAGTGAAATATCTGACAATTGCCTGAGACTAATTCTGCATGATTATTTATGACCTGTCAATCAACCATACATTGTGAGGCGTAGCAAAGTAATAAATTCTACAAACATTACAAAATCACTATAAATTTATTACTCTCTTATTCTGTCTTGTCATGACATATTTATAACACAAAACTAAAGCGAGTCTCCTAAAGAAAGGTATATTTTATATGTTAAAAATATATGTTTTTATCGATAAGCATTTTTTTTATGCTATTATAAAATTGGCAAAATTAAAAAAAAAAGACTTTTATATACATCCCATAGTGTCTAAACACCCCAAAAATGATTGGTGTATTTTGACACTGTGTGATATATGGTATATAACTACATAATTTCTCCATTTTATAAAAACTTATATTTTAACCCTTTCAAAAGCTTGCTTCTGATGTAAGATTGTGAGTGCCCAGGTATAGGCCCCACTTTTATGAAATGTACATTTTAGTGTTGTGCTACAGTATAATTTTTCCTTTTGTGCACCTTTCAAAACTATTTCTGTATTTTGTACATAAGATAAAAATAATAATTGGAAATTATCTTTCAAATTCTCAACCTCTTGCCAGGTCAATTTTGTTTGTTCGCTAGTCACATTTATTCCCACCTAAACTGGGCAATTTTAGGCGATAAAGCGTCTTCAAATTTCCCAGTGTTTCAGGTTCTGATTAGATGCATGCAATGATGGTTGTAGAGGAAAAAAATTCAGGAACTCTGATCCAGGGGATGGAGTGATGCTAAAAGGGAATTAAAGCAGCATATACAGCACCTCTTCATGGATATAGTGAATTAAACTAATTATAGTAAGTTTACTTGAATGGTACATGGTATTAATAGTATCAGAATGATGAAGCTGCAGGACTATTTTTGGGTTTCCATTTAGCACACACATACTGGACAACATTAAGCTAACACGCTCCTTTGCCAGCTTTAAATATATAAGCAAAGTTGGACTTTTTAATTTACCTAAAAGAGTTAGGTACACTTCATTGTAAATATAAACCACAAATCTCCATCTACTTGATTCACAGGTAATAGAATAAGAATAAACACAAACAGAGGTGTAGCAAGCTACCATGGTGCCCGGAGCAAGGATATGTTGCGGAGCCCCATCCTATGTGCTGTATTGGGGGTGTGGCTATTTATTACCTTCCCATTCTCCTCATCACGCCACCCCTCAATACTCTCTTTCCCCTTCATCATCTCCCCCTCCCCTCTATAATTTCTCTATCCCCTTCCTCATCTCCCCCACCCCAATCTCTTCATCATTTCCCCCTCCCCATTCATCATCTCCCTATTCTCATCATCATTTCTTTATCTCCTTCATCATCCCCCTCCTCTTCATCAGCTGCTTCTCCCCATTCACTTCATCATCTCCCCATTCTCATCAGCTCCTCCTCCACATTCATCACCATCTGATTCTTATCATCTCCCCCTCTCCATTTATCATCTCCCAATTCTCATCACCTTATCGCCTTCCCCATCACTTGATGATTATTCTATCTCCTTTATAATCTTTCCCTTGCCTCATATGCTCTCTATCCCCTTGTGCTGTTCCCCTCCCCAATGCTGTCTCATCACCTCTTTATTCAAGTATTCAATATTATTAAACTTACCTGGTCTGCTCTGCACTTCCGCGCCACGGCTCTGCTATTCATGCGTGTGATGTCAGAATGTCACACACATGAAGCTGTAAAATCAGTGCGCCTGGAACCGGCAGACTATCAGAGATTTAACAGCTGCCAGATTCCCATCGGCGCCACCGGTACATTACAGAGACCTGAGCTCACACTCCACTGAAACCACCCTCCCTACGCCACTGAACACAAAGCAACAATAATGCAAATATAAACAATGATGATCTTTTGGTTTAGTTTAGTGATACATGTTATATGTCATAAAGCACCTTCCAGATGTTACGCTAGGGTTACTATAGTAACCCTAGCGTACAAACAATCTGACAGAACAGTGTGGGAGGGGGCTCCCACACTGCAGCAGATCAGTCGTACAGAGTGTGATCCGCACGGTAGACTTAATGCAGGCTTATGGTAGTGTAAGCTGCCATAGAGCCTGCACAAGAGAGGGGAGTGACAGGGGGCGTGCACTCCCCTCGGTCTCGTGAACGTACAAATCCCCGCACGCACAGAAAATGTGTGGGGGTCTGAATCCGCTCCTATATGATTATCTTAGGACAGTTATCAACAATAGGTCACCTGCCTCTGCTTTACCGTGTTATGAATAAAACAAAATCTTTGAAAGTGAAATATAAATTTGAAATGAATTATAATATCACATTACCTGTATACTACATTGAGTAATTGAGCATGAAGGAATATTTGTGGCTGATTTATCATCACTGTCGGTATTGTTTTGATGTGCCTTCCTTTTGTGAGAAAGGAAGGTTGGTATTTCTTTAGCAATATTAAAATCAACATTAATATTTTTTTTGAATTGAGGAGGTTCAGCACTCTTTGAGCTTGAGGTAGACCTGTGGTCTCCATGGGCCTGATACAGAGTAGTAGAAAATATTTTTTCTGCTAGAACAGATGAAGAGGGCATTTGTGTAATATTATACATTTTGATGAATGGGTCACCATTATGTGGCAGTTTGGATACTGAATTGCCTGTTGCTGATTTTCCTTTAGCTTCCATAATAATTGAAGGTCTGGTCGATTTATCTTGATAATTGACAGAGATAATGGGTTGGATATGTTTTAATTTCACCTTATTATATTTTTTGAGATTCTGTTGAATTACTACTTCTTTATTTCCTGCAGTATTTGTCAAATTTGTTTTACCATTATTTATAATCTTTTTGTTAAACACTGGCACATATCTTTTCACTATCTTTATTTGAGACACAGAAGAGTTAGAACTTTGAGATCCAAACAGTGGTATAGAAGATCTCACAGGCTCTACATATGATGACGGAGTATGGTCTTCTGAATGCAGATTTCCATTAGGAGGTTCAGATGGTTGTTCTTTCATATGCATCTTCTGACACGCTTCTGTTATGTCTTTTGAGTGGTTTGAATTTTGGTAAGAGGATCTGATGTGTATTTCTGGTATCATATTACATAAATTTAAATTACTGGTCTGAGGATTAAAAAAAATCATATTACTAATATTATATTAAGGTTATTCTTATCATAATGATTTTAAACTACTGTCATTAACAATGTATCATCTATACCTAAGAAACAAGAGCATTTGCTCCAAGTATATATATACTTGTAAGAATACATTGGTTATAACCATTATGTGAAAACTCAATTTAAAAAACCTGAAATATTAACTAAACAGTTACTTTTTTTCTCTGACAATTAAATTTATTTTCATGCAAGGTAGATTTAGACATGTTGCTCAAAGTCAGAGAAAATATCTTATCCATAAGTACCCAAAAACCTACAATTCTTGACTATAGAGCTATTATTCATGCTGCTGGTATTAGGTTGAAGGTTTGCACATCACAATTTTATATTTTATAAGTATAAATATCAGTAGAAGTTGATGATAGCTGTTCTAGAAACAAACTATAGTATTCCTTATTCAAGCTTCTTTATCATTTCACCTTAAATATAAAATCTAAACTCTGTCTACATCACATTAACAACCAATTGTAGACATTAAGGACCGTATTCAGACTTCCGTTTTCAAACGCGACCGCAAATATACGCATGCACATAGCAAGGAACACCCACCAAAATCCCGGTCACTCCTCTTGCTAATCCGTGCTCACGTAGACTTACACCACCATATACCACCTCTAACTTTCTTTGTGCCGCCCCGTGCGTCTGTGTCCTCCGTACGTGTGTATCATGATAATCGTGCCCACTTTCCTTCATTTAAATGATTCGCTCCGCCCATTTTCACTTAAAATCTCCCGCGTGTATATTTGCGTTGCATATCCGGACGTATGTACACACGTGCCTATCATACGTCCATCCGTAAGGCACTAACATGCAAATAGTCTAAGTCAACTACGTGCAAAAGTTAGTACGCATGCGCAGATGAAACGTATCTAAAAATACGCATGGGAGTCGCTGTGAAAACGGAAGTCTGAATACGGTCCTAAGAAATTACTTTCTTATAGAGTAACCATTTCATGTCAATAGCAAATACATTATCAATTAAACATGTGTTTAATATCAACTTAGAGGTACAAAAAGTGAATTCAATATATATGTTACCGCTAAAGTGAGAAAGCTGTTAATGTGCACATTACCTAGCTAATCTGCAGATTAACTGATTTGCTCCGTTAAAGTGCGGAATTAATAGTTTTCCGCATTTTACCTAGGTAATGTGCACATTAACGCCTTCCGTATCGTTAATGTTCAAAAATTGGTTTCTCTTATTTTCTCTTTTAGTTTGGTTTCGCCAGTGTCAAGTCTCGGCCACTGCGGGAGCGCGACGCTACTTCAGTTCTAAGCCCTGACAGTCTAGGAGGACACAGGCGGTAAGATGGGAAAACCTGGCTGGGAAGGCTGGATCCTGGATCCATATGATGGCTGGGGACTCAGTACTGCTGTGGGGGAATAGAGGCACATATGACGGGAGTACTAGGGGGGAGATGGAGGCATATGATGGGAGTACTGAGGGGAGATGGAGGCACATATGATGGGAGTACTGAGGGGGAGATGGAGGCATATGATTGTGGGGGGGGGAATGGA
>WWET01002963.1:29983-49942 GCA_011038615.1 Limnodynastes dumerilii | reverse complement strand
AGGTACAATCAGCAAACAAGAACTGGACTTTCTTAACATGCAAAATCCGACAACACCAGGAATTTACATATTACCGAAGATTCACAAAGACCCAATCAAACCACCTGGACGCCCCATCATATCAGGCTCCAATTCACTTACCAGCAACTTATCAGCATTCATAGACCATCATCTTCAACCTTTTGTTTCCACTACTCCCTCTTATCTCAAGGACACCACAGACTTGATACAAAAATTGGAAAAAATCAATTGGAATGACAACATGATGCTAGTAACCGCTGACGTCAGTTCATTATACACAATCATAGAACACTCCAAAGGAATACAAGCAACAACAGAAACTCTCAGAAACTCAGAAAATGAAGCCCTCATAGAACTCATTGAGGAAGGAATCACATTCATACTCCAAAATAATTATTTCTATTTTGAAGGTTCCTATTACTTACAAAAAATTGGGACCGCCATGGGGACTAGATTCGCTCCCAGTTTCGCTAACTTGTTCATGAACGCATGGGAAACAGAACATGTGTGGACCGGACACCCCTGGGGAGCGAATCTATCCTCATGGCATAGGTACATAGATGACATCATCTTCTTCTGGGAAGGATCACCAGAACACCTAGCCCTCTTTTGTGAACACCTCAACAACAACACCTGCAACATCAAACTAACATTCGAAAGCAGTAAAGCTCAGATTAATTATCTGGATCTCACCATCTACATCGAAGAGAATACCATAAAAACCAAAACATTCAAAAAGAAAACAGACTCGAACTCATATATTGAGACATCTAGTTCACACCACTCCAACTGGCTCAACAGTATACCGTTCGGCCAGTTTAGAAGAATCAAAAGAAACTGCACAGACGACACAGTCTGTGCAGAACAGACCGAAGAACTGAAAAACCAATTCAGAGCGAAAAGATACAAGGATGAAATCCTAATGGAAGCAGAACAAAAAATCAAAGACAACAGAGAGAATATTATTCACCCCCCTGAAGGAGTTATCACAACCAAAAAAGACACTCAGTGGGCCTTCCTATCAAAATTTGGACCCAATCACAAAAAAATCGAAAATATATTCAAGAAACATTGGGTACTCCTAAAGAAGGACCCCATCCTACAATTCCACATTCCAGAGAAACCTCAGTTTATATACAAAAAAGCAGATAATTTAAGAAACATTCTAGTCAAAAGCAACCTCCCTGAACCACCTAGAAGAGGGTCCGTCAGAACGAAAGGTTTCCATCGATGTGGAACGTGTACCGCATGCAGAGAAGTGAAAATGGACAAAACCAAATATACTGACATCACAATCAAAGGAAAAACTTACAAAATCAACCACTTCACCACCTGCAACACAAAGAACGTGGTCTATCTAATAGAATGCCAATGTGGACTCCTTTACGTAGGAAGAACATCACGCCCCCTTAAAATCCGTCTAACTGAACACATAAGGAACATTAAAAAAGGAGTCGAAACACACTCCCTACCAATGCATTTTAAAAACAAACATGAATGCTCAACCAAAGGCCTAAAAAACTTCTGTGCCATTCAGTCAGTAGAAAGCAACTGGAAGAATAGGAACACTGAAAAATGACTTGCAACACTTGAAATGGAATGGATTTTCAAGCTTAAAACCCTCCAACCCAGCGGACTAAATCTTGACTTCGAGCTTAAATGGTTCCTTTAAGCTTAAATGGTTCCTTTAAGCACAACCCATAAACTGCTTTTCTCCATTTCCCATCCAATACCCTTCCCTACATTTGTTAGGTCCTCTACCTATTTGGACCTCCCCCACTACCTATGCCCACATTAAAACCCAAAATGTCCATTATGGATATGTCCATTTAAGCCACCCAAGCTATCCCATTTACATAGTAGTTCATGTAGTAGTGATACACCATATACCCTTCCCCACTACATAATATTCTATGTAGTAGTGCTACACTTAACAACACCTTAGTCTACGCTATAATAAAAGATGCCCATGTTCCCATGCCCATATCCTCATGCCCATGTTCCTAGGTCCGCAATACAGCACTAAACCCTCTCCTTGTAGGTCCAGCAGCTCTATATCTAGCCCAAATTACACACAGTAGCTACCTATTATAGCGCTACATAATCCAAAAGCAGCACTACACACAGCAGCTGCCCATGTCCACATCATAGCATTCCTTCCAAACCCCATAGATCCAATTCAGCAGCGGCCCATGTCCGCACCATAGCATTGGTATGTAACCCCTGCATCTCTCCTCTCCATCACCGCAATTATTCCATGTTAACATCTTAGCGCCCCAGACTTTAGATTACCCCTCTGCAGCAGCACCACAAACAGCAGCGGCCCATGTCCGCATCATAGCGCTCCCCGTTCCTCCTACCACAATCTCAGCTGGTCGCGCTGCACAGAATCACAGAGGAACCCTGCACCACAGCGCTACTGATTGAAATAGCGCTATTCAAAGTCACTGTATGCTTCAAAGCAACATACACGGACTGCCCATGGCCACATCATAGCGCTACACACAGAAAACTTTACCCCGTTTAATCCTAACGTATTAAAGAGAGAAATATAAGAAACCCTAAATATTGCAGCGATCCAATAACTACTACTAACTATACTAAATCATCTAGCTCAAGTTTGTCTCCACCACTGTTATTTACAATTAACAGTACGTACACATGTCAAATAGTAAAAGACAATTATCACCAGAGACACAGAGATGTCAATCACAATCAGCTATTTAAATGCAGACTCCAAGATCAGCCCATATTCTTTGACAAAGGCCGGTGCTCGGCTGAAACGCGTCAGCGGGAGACAAACCAGCTGATCTGCTACAAGCATCTGCTACAAGCATCACTACAGACGGAGCCCTGTCATCCCGCATGTGCAAAATACCCGGGTATAAGCATCTGGATTCATATAACAACATATGCGGTAAGAGAGCGGCTCCCTGCGATAGTGGGACAAAGCATCTATGATAGGATAATAACTCTTGTTCCTACCCTGAAAAAACTGTTTGAAAAATACTTACAACATCGGGTAAAAACTAAGGAACACTGCACAAAGAGAGGGAAAATACAACACTCACTGTGCAACAGCTGACTAATTACCCAGCACAATAGCTGAGATTGTACGTCTAGAGAGAGGATTTAAAACGGAAAAGGGCAACACTGTGAACATCATCTGAAAAATACAGTTTACCTTTGTATGGACAAAACCTTACCCTTAAAGGGACAAACACCTATAACTTACCAAAAGCGTGGTAGAAACCACAACAAAGAACAAAGGCTAATCACAGTTAAAACTTCCCTGTGAACTATTAACAGGGACATAGAGAATAATATCTCTAAATCCCAAAAGGATACCTATTTTACACTGCAACCAAATAAAAGTGTTTTTAAATTACCAAAGCCTAATCTCCATTTTTTTCTCTAGCGCTGTTAACAACACAATATATATTTTTATAGGCTATGCACAGAGTTACTGCATGGTACAAAGTTAGAAGATCCACAGGCCAGGTGGCGCTGTGTTGCCATAGCCTCAATAAAGTAAAAACCATAAACAAATATGCCCCTCAGTAAAGTATATACATCGCCACATATGCCGGCACATACATCAAAATAGATAACCAAATATGCCCCCTCCAAAAATTAAATGCCAAAAAAATGCCCCTAATATGGCCTGAAAATAATTTTAAAAAATCCTTACCTGGTCTGATGGGGGTGGCATATTTGGCTATGGTTTTTACTTTATTGAGGGGCATATGTGGCTATGGTTTTTACTTTATTGAGGGGCATATTTGGCTAGGTATTTTATGTATGTTGTGCATATGTGGCAATGTTTTGTATTTATGTCGGGCACTTGTGGCACTGTTTATTATTTATTTAGGGGCACTTGTGGAATGTATTTTATTTTTTTTGTGTGGGCACGTGGAGCGTTGGGTTTTTTTTAGGGAGCGGACACTGTATGTTTTGGTTAAACTAAATGGCCATGTGTAGAGATTTGGAACTGGGCATGCTGCCAATATTAGTTCTACAAGCGCTAGCATGACTTGTCATTCATGGGCATGCTTGTGCCTGTAGTTCTACTATCGGCAGTATGCCCTGTCGGCCGGAAGTTTATTTATTTCTTTTTTACATATAGGTTGCGGCGGCGGGGCAGCCGGGGTTAATTTTAAACTAAACAGGGTTTTGTTTTTTAATATTTATTTTACCTCCGGTGCGCTGCCCCTACGATTCCGCCAGCCCTGAGCTGGTGGAATCGTAGTGCTTTTTCCGCATCCAGCGGACTGGCACACCCCTTTTTGCAGGCGGAATCGGATGCTGGCAGATCCCATAAACGCTGCCAGCAATCCGACTTCCTTGCGCCTTTTGCGCATGCGCAGTTGCACTAAATAGCTTCGCATCCATGTGAATTTCACACGGATGCGTAGCTCTGAATCCAGTCCGTAATGAAGAGTAAAAATTACTGCCATACAGGAAAAATGCGTTTCTTAGAATATTGTAGTGTGTTAAAAAAGATTCTTAGGTGTAGAAATATGTAGTTCACATATGTAACTAGAAACAGCAAATATTTTTATAAAAGCGTGTACGCTGAAGGGCCTGAAAGTATGCAAATGAGAATGGTCTCAGAAAATCAAAATGTTCCACCGCTTGTTAAAATGTGAAGGGGCATTTATTCTGTTTATCCACTAGGGCCATGATAGAAAAAAAAACAACTCCTCCCATAGTCCAAAGGGATAGGCTGCTCCGTCCTGTTGGAATTCTGGATTATGTAAGAATCTTTGATGTAATGAGAAGTGTGAGTTTAGGTTAAACCTATGTCTTAAAATGTTCCATATCCGACGTGTTGACTATAATAAAGGAGCCCCCTCATGGACTTATTGATGTCGGAATGTGTTAAAAATTATAGGTAGGGACTAAAAGATGTATAAAATATGTGGAGAACGACATCATCTTGAGTAAATTTGTGGGGCCCAAGTAAGTAAGCTGGAGAAATCCCCATCCCCCCAGGTGCTTCTGCAATTTTACAATAGCTTTAGAAATATTGGCCTTGTACAATAGGGTTGGATTTTTGGTAATTTGGATATCCAGATAGGTAATCTGTCCTCTTGCCCGTTGGAACAGCATGGTATGACTCCAGGGTGGGCTAGTGACTCCAGGAGTAAGACATAAGGCTACCAATATATCCAAATTGATCTGCAGTCCAGATACTTTGCCAGATACTTGGCCAGAAGTAAAGGAAGAAATGTTGCTGGGTTGGCTATATATAAATGAATAACGTCAGCAAGGCCATTACCTTTACTGCCCTAGAGCCTATAGTTATGCCATGGAATTCCTGCCAATTTTGTAAAATATGCAGTAGTGGATCCAGGGACAGACTGAATAGCAAGGAGGACAATGGGCAACCCTGTCAAGAACCCCTCTCCAATTGCAGACCCTCACTACGCAAACCATTAACAATACAACAGGTGGTGGGAGAGGTATATTAGTACCAAACAAGACTGATAAAGTCAGGGCTGAACGATCTACAATGGAGAACATCAACATCAATTCTGAATAGCATGTGATTCCTCAACCCTGAAATATTCTGGCAGCCATCCCCAAAGGGCGTGGAATAAACACAATGGTGTTTATATAGTAGAAAACCAAAAGAGAAAGACTCCAGAGGGAAGAGAAACAGAGGACACCAGTCTTGTATTACGCAGTTTCAATGTGACAGGTATTGTATCCTCTTGAAAAAGTATTCTTAATAGCCACTGTTACATGCCACCGCGCTAGGCAGTCTGGCATGTAACTCTCTCATCTGCTGCCTCCGGCCCCCTGCTGTGTGTTCTCTACTTGATGGCATGTGTCTCTGGCTCTGAGCGCTTCAACACTACCGGGTGGGTGCACTCTGAGCTGTTTGTTTACTTCCTGATATCAGCTCCGTCATGCCTAGGACAACCAATCAGGAGGTAGGGGCTGGTCTGCTGCTGTCCAGTCACTGGATAGCAGACCCTATTTAGTCCTGGCAATGTCATTCTTGCACTGCCAGTTATAACATCTGGATCCCCAGCCTGTGCCTTGTGCTTTTGCCTTGTGCCATTAGTGATTTCTGAGTGCCCTTTTCAGTCCTGTTCCTTGCCCAATTACTTTCTGTTTGCCTTTTGCACTCCTTAGTGTTTTCTCCACCTGTGTCTGCTCTCTCCCTTCCCATGCGTTTGTGTGCTCTCTCCTTCGGGGGAGTCGCTGTTGTGTGACCCTGTCTGTTTTTACCTGTCTGTCTACTCTTCATATATTATCAGGTCTAGTCTCTTCTAGTACCTCTTTTCCCGCTACCTTATTTCTCTCTCGTCTTACCTCTCCTCTGACTCCAGCTGCATTTCCATTTCTTCTCCCGTGCAATACCTCTGGGTGCTGCTACCTGTTAGGTGTCCTGCAGCCCAGACTATCCCCACCATCAGGGGCTCTGGTGAAGACCTGGCCCTAGTTAAATGCCCTGTTTGTGTTACTCGTAACATTATAACTGGCCATACAGTTCCACCGGTGGCTTCTGGTCATCATGGTTCTTTCACCTCTAAAGCAATTAATGCCCTCATTACCCAAGTATCCAGCTTGAGGCAGATGGTGCAAGCTCTGATAGCCAAGGTTAACAGCCAAAAGGAGGCCATTGTCGCCATGATTGCAGCAGCTGCTCCCGTTTTCATGGCTCCTCCAATTCCTGCCACTACTGACGTGAAAGTTAACCTTCCTGCAAAATTTTCTGGAGATAGGAGTCAATTCCATCTATTTAAAGAAAGCTGCAAACTCTTCTTCTAACTGTATCCTAATGCTTCCGGTAATGAAACCCAGAGGGTCGGGTTCATCATATCTCTTCTGCGTGGAGATCCCCAGGCTTTGGTCTTTTGGGCTACACCCAGAGGACCCTGCACGGCAGTCTGTTGACGCTTTCTTTGACGTCCTCAGACTCTTATATGAAGACCCTGATTGAAACGCTATGGCAGAAGTTAAGCAATGGATGCTTCGTCAAGGAAGAAAAATGATTGAGGGTGGAACAACCCGGCTCTCTGCAGTCAATTCCGGGTGGGCTTATCAGAACAAATGAAAGATGCCCTTGTCCAGTTTCCAACTTCAAAAACCATGGATGACCTAATGAGCCTTACCATTAAGGTGGATCGTCGCCTCAAGGAACAGCGGATGGAAAGGGACTCCTCGGGTTTTTCTTCCATCTATCTTCCCCAAGAGGTCCCAGCAGTCGATGAACCCATGCAAATTGGGTCATACCATCTGTCAAAGGAAGAGAAGACACGGTGACGAAATTTGGGATTCTGCCTGTATTGTGACGGAATAGCACACAGAGCAGATTCATGCCCTAACAAGCGCACTCAGAGGGGAAAAAAGTAACCCAGTCTAATAGTGAGGAGGTTTGGCTGGGGGTTCATTTAATCTCCTCGAAAAATTCTCTAATGGTTTCGGCGTGGCTGACTACTGGGAACCATGACTACCATCTTACCGCCTTCATTGACAATGGTGCCTACGGAAATTTCCTAGATAAAGAGGTGGCTACTGCTCTCAGAATCCAGACTAGAGATCTAATTCCACCAATATCTGCAGTTGAACATGAAGGTTCCCTCCTGTCCGGGGGTTCCATCTAGAGAGGTCACCATTTCTGTCCAGTTAACTACTGGGATTTGTCATTCTGAGTTTCTGGAATTTTATATCATCCATTGCCCATCTGTCCGTTCAGTCCTATGTCACCCTTGGTTACAGATACACAATCCCGAAATTGACTGGTCGAAAGGGGAACTCCTCAGATGGAGGGACGGCTGTGCCCCTTTGTGTTTGAAGACTCCTATGCACATTGCTTAAACTACCTTGGTCTCGCTGCCACCTCAATATGCTGAATTTTCAGATGTCTTCTCCAAGAAAGCCTCTGAGATCTTACCTCTCCACAGATCCTATGACTGGGGTATTGATCTGGTTACCCGAAGGAAGATTATTTTCCTTGTCTCGTCCAGAATCAGCGTCCATGGATGAATATATTGCGGACAGTCTCCGGAAGGGTTTTATACGTCCTTCCAAATCTCCCATTGGAGCGGGTTGTCTTTTTTGTCAGTGACAGTCAGAGATTATAAATACAGTCCCGGAAATGATATGAGTCAATCGCCGGAGGGATGAGAAAGAAGCCAGACTGGTCACCAATCAAGAGTTGCAAGAAGATTCGGACCCGGACTCACCCCTGTCGCCTGGACGAAGAAAACGTCTGAACTGTATAAAGTATTTTCTTCATTTAATTTTGGCCATTAATTTTTGGTACAAATTACTTAAAAATAACAGTGAAGGGGGTAATTTGACTTTTATTGATTGCTGAGTGGGACACATACTATTATTGTAAATGAAGTGGTAAGCATGAATTATTGATAAATAGGTATTGGGCCAAATGTTTTAGCATTCTAGATGCCACGAAAATTAATAACAAGGTATTGGGACATGTTTTATGTGTTTCTATGGACAATAACATATTTAGTATTTTGTATAGGGGCATATGTTCTTTTAATATATGTGGTATGACATATTTATTATTTTTTATTGGGCCATGTGTTTTTTTTTTTATATGTGGCATGATTTAAGTGTGATTATGTATTGGACCATTATTTATTTATTTTTATATATCAGGCCATTTAATTATTTTTAATTATCGGGCAAGTAAATATTTATATGTATCGGGCATTAGTTATTTTTTTTTATGTGTGGGCCATTAATTAATTAATTTTATGTATCGGCCCAGTAATTAGTTATTTATATGTATCAGGCCTAGTTTGGATTTCAGATTTACAGGGGACAATTGTATATGCACTTAACCCTTGGCATGCCGCTTATGGCACTATAAGGCACATCCTGCCCTGCAATACAAGGGCATGCTGTGCCTTATAGTACTATATGCTACAGCATGCTAACTGAATGCTGCCAAAGACATTTTTAGTATCGGGAGGCTTTTTTTTATTTTTTATGAACGCATGGGTTCTTGAAAAAGCAAAGTGTGTGCCGATTTCTAGGAAATCGACACTCACACCCATGTGATTTTTTCTCTGGTTATTTTAAACCAAATCTCTAGCGATTTACTAAATCCCCCTTAGTAAATCCAGAGATTTGTATGTCCCTCATGATAAAAATGGCCAGAGCGATTTAAACAACGGCGATTTTGACCAATATTCATTCTAGTGATTTTATGGAGATTTTGCTTTGGTAAATCCGGTGATTGCAAAATTGCTGGTAAACTGCTGCAATCTCTGGCGATTTCATTCAAATCGCCCTTATTAAATGAGGCCCTTGGTATCACAATGTACAATAAAGGTGTGCCAATGCTCTGTTTGGCAAACCAGACTTTTGAACTGCTGCCATTTTACATTTGAAAGAAATGGAAAAGTTAAGGCTAGCTGTCAAGAGTCCATCAATGTGAGGGGAATGGTTAGTGGAACAATCAAACATGGATATTGTGACTATACATTAATGCCAGATCTAAGCAAAAAGTAGCATATTGCACTGAAGAAAGCTAAAGTTCAACTAGGTTGAGGAAACAGCATGGTCAATAAAAACGTTCAATTTCAAGGTTGTATATATGTAAAAGCAATCAGTGTGTCCTTGAATGCAAACATTTTTTTAAAATCATTTTCATGGGCAAGGGCAAGCAGCAGATGAAATTCCAGGGTCACAATGGTTTGCAGTATGATAATATAAACTTAGAATATTATTATGCTGCATAATTATGTGATATGTGAGACACAAATTAAGTATAAATTATTTATTTGTACAAAGAGCAGTATATGGTACAGTGTTATATAACAGTCAATCAAATAACTACTATCTGTTAGCCTGATATTGAAATATTTTGGTGTACACCACAGTATTGCGGTGGTAAACAGGGCCATTACAAGTGGCCAAAACCCCTGAGGCACATTGCTAGCGTCGGAGATAAGGTCCAGGCAAGCGGAAGTCACTTGCCCAGTTCCCTGGCTACACTCTCTTCCCTGAAGTCTGCACCTTGCGGTGCGTCCTGAGCTCTAAGATGGCGGCGATCATATCAGCCCGCCAGTGACTCACAGCATAGCAGTACACAGTGTCAGAGGCCAGAGTCTGGAGGTCAGTGCCCACCAGTTTGCCAGTGCATCTTAGCCTGGCAGTACACATCTGCCTAACAAATCATAGCTACTGGCCAGGGCACATTAAGATAATCAGTGTACAGCAGCCTGTCACCTCAGCTTGCTAGCGAACTCCAGCCTACCAGGAACCTTAAGTCTGCCAGTTAGCAATAGTTTATTAAAGAGAGAGGTTATACTTACTCAGAATCTTCAAGCAGCTGAGAACAAATTTCAGCTACAGCTTTCCAGACTTTTATCTACTATTATTGCAAACTACCCTTGTATTCTACTATAATATCATGAAACCAACACTAGGGGGCAGCAAATACTTCAGCACTCTGCTTATACAATTGAAATCTACATATATTCTTAAGCCTTTCTGCAAAGTACTGCTATTAAAGTTTGTGATACTAGTTCATTGTCCTCACCATATCCTTATGGATACATTTATTGATAAACCACAACACTCAGCGCGGGGGAGCACTGCAATTAAAAATAAACAAAAATCGTCTGATCAGTAGAAATCACCACCCGCCCTTGAGGGACAAGATTGTGCAAGTCCGAGAAATGATCCTGCTCCTTACAGTGAGGAAGCGGTTAAGAGGGCAGAAATTATATCTCCTCTTTTCGACCAAAAATTAGCTCCCATTCAGAGACGCTATTTAAAGAGGCGGTACAGCGCATATCAACCACAGAGGACGATCTAGCGACAGCCCACTCTCTGCTGAAGACTCATTAAACAACTATCGCTGCCCTCCAAGACAAACTTGAGGACTTAGAAAATAGAAACAGACAACATAATTTACGTTTGATCGGTCTGCCAGAGTCGGTAAAGCCACGAGAGTTAATGCTTCTGGTATCCAATTGGCTGCCTTTGGAATTGGGACTTAATATTACAGACAACCCCATTATAATAGAGAGGGTCCATAGAGTTGGTCCAGAGTTCCAACCAGCAAGGTGCCGTCCAAGACCAGTGATTATGAGGATCCTCAACTATGCGGATAAAGTCAAGATTTTGGCGGCATATCGTAAGAAGAATGATCTGAATTATCAAGGCGAGAGACTTTTACTTTTCCAGGACTTCTCATTTCAAGTCACTATGCAATGGAAGGAATTTTCCCCCATTTGCAAGGAGCTCTTTAATAAAGGGATCCAGTTCGCATTAATGTATCCAGCCAAGTTGAAAGTTCATCACAATGGAACTCCATACTACTTTGATAGAGTGTTGGCGGCCAAGAATTTTCTCCGCTCCTACCAAGCGAATTCGCCGGATCAAAGTGAGGACAACGTCAGTCCTTGAAAATTCAGTTTGAAGGACTGATGGAGCATAAGTATTTCCTTGTATCTATTTTACCTCATGTGGTTATTTATGTCTTTTTACTTCTTTCTCTTGATCTTCTGCTATTTCTTTTCTTACTCATGGTCTGCCTTTTTGCAATACGGCAATGCCTTAAAATTGCTATTGTGTATTTATATCTGCGGTACAGGATGTTATGTATCAGGTAGGTGGCTGGGGAGTGAAAATCCATTGACCAAATTGTAACTTTGTTATATTTAATGTTCCTGGAATGTATTGCGCCCACGTGTGCTGTTTATTGTTTGTAATGTTAAAAAATAGCAAATTCACCATTTTCTGGTTACATTGGATACTTTTTATGCAGCACAGTGCATTTGTTTATATTCTATTTACCATTGTTATAGAAAATGTCTTTATGGACCTGAAGACCGTGGTAGGCCCAGAGATACGTATAAACTATTGTCGATTCATATGGGCAAAAATAATTTAGGAATTAGGTGATATACCATAGTTGGTTGATGTAGGAGGCATAGGGGCAAAGTCACATATCAAGAAGGATTTGTTATTTGTATCCTGGAACGTTGAGGGACTTAACACCCCTATCAAATGTAAAAAGATACTGCATTATCTCAGACAGTTTAAACCGGATGTGGTATTATGTCAAGAGACGCATTGGCGCAAAGGAGATCCTAACACTTGGTGTTAACAACAATTGGTTGCAAAATTATCGATTGGTGAATTATATATTGAAACAAAGTTGGGTAGCCACTTTGTTTAGCAAAAATATAGATTATTCAATCATAGATACTTGTAGTGACCCAGAGGGACGATATCATTTTGTAAATGTAACCATAGAGAATGAGTTATACACCATTATATGTGTATATGCACCAAACGTCACTAACTCTTCATTTTTTTACCACCCTTTATAGTAAAATTTAATCTTGGGCGGAAGACAATATCATCCTGGGAGGAGACCTCAATGAAGTTGTGGATCCTGTATTGGATAGATCTTCATCAGAAGGTAGGAGGACGCTGTGGTGCACCATCATCTTTATTATTTCTTACTGGCACATTACAGCTCACAGACCCTTGGAGGTTTCATTACCCCACAGACAAGGTGTACGCATTTTATTCTCACCCACACCAGGATAGACTATTGGTTCATATCTACCTTGTTACTCCATAGAGTGATGAAAGTCCATATAGAAAACATTGTTATATCGGACCATGCACCGATTTGGTGCATCCTTCGGTTGAAAGACCCAATTTGTTCTTCTATTAATTGGAGGTTCCCCTCATACTTGATTAAGTCTGACAACTTCAGGAAGGAATTAGAATACCACTTTAATTATGTAGATGACAATATAGAGCACATTGAGAATATTAACCTTTTTTGGGCCGCTTCCAAACCTGTACTGAGGGGCCATATTATTGCAATGATGGCTCATAATAGAAAGACAATTACTCAACGTCTCCATGCCCTGAACTCTAATCTCACAGCAACATATTCCACTCTTCAGCAACATAATACTGAAGATAACAGAGGCACATAAAGCAACTAAATCTTTATACGATTCGATTTATGCTGATTATGCAGAAATGTCTGTATATTACCAAAAAAATTAATATTTTTGATTTGGGAACAAATCAGGCAAATTGTTGGCAGGCTTGGTAAAATTCTACACAAAGCCAAAGAGAATCAAATCCATAGTACTTACTGATCAGACTAGGGTTGTGAATCCCCAGAAAATAGCAGATGCTTTCTTAGAATATTATACTCGCCTATATTCCCCTATTGAAGATAATCATCAGGAACAAGTTAAGTTTTTACAAGGTGCTAAGCTTCAGAAACTGTTGAGGATAGAAATCTTTTATCGGCCCCTATTACCGATCAAGAAGTGCGAAAACTACTTTCTACACTCCCTACCCATAAATCCCCAGGGTCTGATGACCTGCCTGCAGAGTATTACAAATTAAAGTCCCTGGCTCCAAGGGACTTTAACATAGCACGAATAATTGTTCTCCCAAAGCCGTGAAAAAACCCTGACATAGTACAGTCGTATCGCCCAGTCTCATTATTAAACCAGGACCTAAAATTTTTTACCAAATTATTGACTTTATTGTATCCGGCTAAAAAGGGCTTTACAAAAGGCAGGCATTCAAATTTAGCAAGCCTTCCTACCCCAAATACATTTAGAAGCATTGCTTCATGTTCTGTATGGTGGGCTGACAGAGGAGATAAAAGAAGACCTTTTGCTGTATTCGGTTTACATGGAGGCAAATTAGAGTATGTTTGAAATTACCCCTAAATTACCGGTATTCTATTTATCTTCCAATAGTCAGGAATCCAGATTTTCAGTCTGGACACTCTTCAGCCATATTACTTGGTTGGGAAAAAAGGAGTGTATACTTAATACAACACTTGGTAAACACAGAGACATGGATGGTGTATGACCATACAACTTTACAAACAAAATATCCATGTCCTATCCCCTTTTCACATACTTTCAGGTGTCTAGTTATGCAAAAAAGTGTTGCGCCGCTCAGGGACCCCAGAGGGGGGCGGGGGGTTAGATTTGGATGGTGCACTGTGGTGTCTACTTGTAAGAAGCTTTTCTACAGCTATAACATATGCTTTTACAAGGAGTCATAAAGATTTAGATACTTTGTCTGGGGGGATGATCAAATGGAAAGATGCTTTCCCGAACTTGTCTATGTTGGACATGCTGAAAGCATATGACAAAATGAACAAACTGATACTTTCAAGTTCATACAGGGAGATGCATTATAAAATCCTACATAGGGCTTATCTTACCCCTAAATTGAGATATCTCATTGGTAAAGCAGAGAATGCTAATTGCTATAAATTTGATTCCCAGGATGCAGATTTAGTACATTGCTTATGGTCATGCCCACTCATACAAGAATTCTGGAAAGAAGTACAAATTTATATTGAAGATAGGTTAAAAAGACCTTTTTTGCTAATGGCAGAATGGGTGTGTTGGAATATTTTGCCATTGACATTACGTAGACTTTTTACTTGGGGGGAATTTTTTTTTTATTGTTGTTAGCTGCTGCCTCTAAAAAGGCGATTCTATCGCAATGGATAGAAACTGGGCTACCTCAATTAGGAATTGTCACCAGCCGCTTAGCATATCTGTTTCAAGTAGATTGGACAGAAAGAAGCTATGGAAAATTTAATGATAGAAATGTGGTACCATAGGGGGTCAGATCAGGGGATCATTGGGGATCAGAGGCATATGTAGAAAGCTTGGGGTCTAAAAGACCGCATATACGCAATCTACATATTGAAATGATACGCAGATTACATACAATAGCTACTACTCATGCACAGTAGCTACTGTTTATTGAACTACCTCCGTCTATTTGAACTACGTCCGTCTATAGAAGACGGACGTAGTTCTGGATCCGGCCCAATATTCTTTTTAAAACTTTGTCGTATATTTGATGGTATGGAAATTTTGGCAGTCCTGCAATTATGTGTATGTTTACCTTCATCTGGAGTTGCAAATTAGTAGGGCTCATCTTACCATCATGTTCCAATGACTCTGAAAATCTTTGTAGGATGTGAATGGACTTCCTGGTGGGATATCATAACTGATATTTACGATTTGGCCCATCTTCATGCTATAATAATACAAAATAAATATATAAACTTGATTTCCACAAACAAGTTATAGCAGAAACTTCACAGACAATTACAAGCAAAAAAAAAAAGCCATAGAAATTAAAAGAAGAGTGTACACATTACATGATGATCAGCCAACAAATTGGTCCAGAACACACACTATGGACCTGATCTGGATTTAATAAGAAATTCCATACGTAGTCTATGCAACAGAGGCTAACGTATATAATTTCTGATTCACAATATTGCATGCAGAATAGCAGGGAAATCCCCCCTGCTCTCCTATATGCGGATAATGTTTTTGTGATCTGTGGACACTCCTTAAATATTGCAAACGCAACTCTATGCCTGGACCATACATAAGGTTTAAACCAAACTCTTGCTGTACAATTTAAATGCTAAAGGCCACATATAATGCGTATTTTGTAAGCATGGTGAGTGGCCCTGCTCCCCGTGCAGAGGCTGATTTCCGCACTGAAGATTAGGTACTGCGCATGTGCAGCATAGATACTGCAAGTCAGCTCTCTTTATTCATTCTGAATTCAGCCTTATGCAATTAAGACAAATTAACTCTGTCATTTTAAACATCTCTGTCTTAAACATCATATTGTAAAATACTCTAAAAAAGTACCAATAAAAGCGCTAAGAATCCCACCGCACCAACTCTATACCCAGAGGATCCAAACTCTAAAATAAGCGGAAAAAATATATAGGGGATGGGTATAGAAAAGCATTGCAGGTTTGAGCGTGAACCATAGATACCAACAACATACATTGTAATTCATTCAAAAAAATCATATTTCATCAGCGGCATACAGGTTAATGTTAGTCACTTAAAATCCTTTGAAAATGTCTCATAAAAATAAAAAATCAATGTAAATGCTAATACAATACAAAACATACCATCAATATAAACAAATGACCAAGAAAGGACTTAGCTCCCGAAACACGTCAAGGATCCTTTTTGATGCTATTCTCAAACACTCTACCTCCAGTGTGCTTGTTCGTTTCGGTGACTCAATCATCTGACCACTGCCTGGACGTCCTTACTTGCGTCTTTCAGAGCTATATTACACCTCCTGGGTTTGGGATTGTTCTACTGAGACTTACACTATTAGGCATTTGTTTTATATTAATTTTATGTTTTGTATTTTATTTGTATGGCGTCTCATAGACATCTCATGTTTTAATTGTCTTCATTAAAGTTTTTATTTTAAGGTGACAGTTATAGTCTATTTTTTCTCAAAATATGCTTATAATGTTGGATAGGGAATCAAAGGTAGAAAGTTTCTTTTTGACCTGGGAGAGTTATATTGATCTGTTAGGTGATGCCATCAAAAGGCAACTATATACTACCTTTCATACAACAGCATGGTACCTGAGGAGATTGGAGGAGAATGACCCTCCGATTTGCCACTGATAGTATAGCATTGTACCTACAAGTGATATTTCTGTAATGAAGTGTGTTAAGAAAAGAGACTCTGTATTGTAATATGGTGTGAATTTATTAATAAAGAAATATATTAAAAAAATGCTTATAATTATGTTTTGTTGTTTTCTCCCCCCTTTGTGATTGACTTCTGGGTATAAGCATACAAGAAATTGCACCTGAATTTCCACAGAATTTTTTATTTTTAGGAGACATTTTCAAAGGATTTTAAAAGACTTAAATTAACCTGTATGGTGCAATGTATGTTGGTATCTAAGGCACACACCCAAACCCGCAGCACTTTTCTATGCCCACATCCCTCTATATTTTTTCAGATTGTAAAATAACTCTGAGCTTATTAGACCGGATCCAGACTTATGAAAAAGATGCATTTTCCATCTGCAACCTCTGTGAGATCCTGAGAACAGTTTTTATACTATGCGCTCTCTGATGGGGGCATGTTGCCCTATCTTGACTTTTAAATCCATCCCCATTTTAAGTGAGGGTGGATTAGAAATCTTAATGTAGAGTCCTGGCCTTAGAAATCTGTGCAAGCGAGGGTAGTGACTTTCAGCGAGTATCGAATTGAAGCGCTAAACGCAGTGCTCAAAGAAGTTTGTATCTGGTCCATTCTTCTTCTTCTTCTTATTATTATTATTATTAATAATAATAATAATAATCATAAACTCTGAACTTTCCATGTCCTTCAGATTCATAATTAGTTATTCAATTTTGTTTCCTTTGTATAGGACATAAAGCTGAAATTTTCACATTGGTTGCATCACATGTCAATAAAGGTAGACCACTGGGCCAATAAATATGATCAAATATTGTATTTCAGGGATGTTATACCTGTTTCATTTGCAAACCTCTTATGCTGTAACTCTTCAATACCTGTCAAATCAAACAACTGGCTCTGTACATGCATTGTAAACCTCCTGTATAGTACATTGTACAGCTTGCTGCATTGTGAGCCTAATGTGAGTGAAACTTTATCTAAATAAAAACATTGTTTAAAAAAAAAAAAGAAAAGAAAAAAAAGATAGATCACTTGAAAATACAAATATATAGCAACTGAGTTCCTTATGTGCTCTTTCAAGTCAAACTATTAATAAAAATTGCAGGAGACCATCTAAAAACAGGAAACGACAGTCATATAGGGCCGTATTCACACCTAAGAAGCTTCTGCTTCTTAGGTGTGTATATTTAGGAAATTACCTACTATGCATATGTAGTGGGTCATTTACACAACCTACATACCAGTTAGTTGAGTAGTTTAGTTAGAAAGAGGCGGCATAATTCCGCCTCGGGGAGTGTTTAGGTAGAAGTGGGAGGGGGGATTCAGATTAGCCAAGGAGGGCAGGTGGTAGGTGGGGAGAGGAAAGGTCTTCTTGAGAAGGTAACTACGCACAGTAAGATAAGGTAGCCCTATGACACTCGTAAGTGCCATAAGATACCTAAAAATGGGGGGCCAGGTTAGGGGCAAGACGGACAAGTTAGGTGCAGATCTGTCCATACCTAACTCACTCTCAGGTGTGCATACAGCCCATAAACAATAAAAACACCATTAAACTTTGTTGAGCAATAACAGTCGCACTAGACCTATACGATTCCTACCAGTGTTTAAAATACACTTTACCTAGGTAAGATGTAGCACCAGTTACTTGAGATGGAGTGCCTAAGTATAACAGAACTTTTTCTAGTCAAGAAACTCTGTAATGGACCAGTTGTAACATTAAAATCACAAACCTAGACAGAAACACAAAAGAAACAGTAATAAATCAGCATAGTCAAATTCAGTGTTGCAAATCTACCTATAACTAATGTTGCAATAATAGAAAAATTTGCACCAATAAATATTTATGTTGTAGCTCAATTAACATACAAACTATTCCTTTGTTTATTATTTAATATCAAGTAATTTCATACCTCACATGGAGTAAGTCGAATTGTGTGCACTTGTAAACTGACACATACTTGAGTATCTGACACATTGATTTGCATTGCTACAAGATAAAATACAAATTGCAAAAACAAATGATTAAAAGCATTGCAAAATATTAATAAACGGAAGTTATCCGATTCTCCACATTTTAAAGGGCAACAGAAACTTATTTTTGATTTGTTTAGTGAATAATAAAACAGCTGTCATTTGCTTTTTATTGTATACAAAGTATTTTGAACACGCTATACGTACAAAGAGGTCTTAGCAAGTAGACTGCAAACATACCATATGCAGTAAAAGAGTGTGGGGGACCACGCTGCCTCACAGAACAGGTTAGCTGCCACTGGGGATATATAGGGGATTCCCCCATTTCTTTTCTTCCATTTAACCCCCCTTTCTTTTTTTCCATTTGCAAACATACCATATGGCTGTTGAATAGTAATATTATGATGAGATAAAAGTGTTAAGTTAAATTAACTTGTTTAAATAGATGATATTTTACTAAACATTTTATTTCTTCCATCTGCCTTATTTTTCAGGTCTCTTCAGCAGCTGTTATTTAGTGTGCATCTCTTTGCTGGTGATAAACCAACAATCTGTTATAATGTTTGTTTTACATGAAAAACAAAAGTTGTCTGCAGTATTAATACAGAACTGCAACAAATATAGTATATTTTTAATTTGATGGGGATAAACCAGCAATCTGTTGCTTTTACAATGTGGCAGTTTTGTGGATACAAATTTAAATTCATACTAAAAATGGATTCTAGTAAATAAAAAGATACCAAGCTCCAAAGGCCTCTTCTGGCTCTTGAAGGGACGTCCTCCTGCTTCCTGTTCGAGTGTGCCGCTGCTAACAACCATTCGGTCACTAGAAGTCCCTCTTTTATAGGGTCTATGACGTCATAGAACCTATAAAAGGAGGACCTCTAGTGAGCAGCGACACACCCGAACAGGGAGCAGGAGGACGTCCCGTCAAGAGCCAGAAGAGGCTGAAGAAGATTTTTAATCATTACTCTGCATCATTTTAGCCCTTGTAAGGCTGAAGCTTATGGTACTATAAGGCTCAGCATGGCCACAAGCATAAGTATGCTTCCGCAACTAGATTGTCCAATTTCTCTTCCATGGCATTCATATTTAAAGATAGAACAATGCTGCACATGTCATCCTTAACAACAATAACAAATTGTTAATACTGCACGTATGACAGTTTTCTGTGTTGTACAAAGTAGTATGTTGATTTTTATTCCACCTAAATATTATTTATTATTTATTTATTTTTACACATTTATTTATTCATTGTGTGGATTGGTTAGGAGCTTGGAAAGATGCATTCAGCACTGGCTGATTGTTTTAACATAAAATACATGACTGCTGCTGACCTATCTTCATAAGCAGGACCTGAAGACATCTCTGATCCAGTATATGGGGCAGAGAGTGGCCACACAGCACTCCCTGGAGCTTGCCCCATTGCAGACCTTACTAATACCCCTTCACTAAAAACTGGAAATG
>WWET01002962.1:195547-210120 GCA_011038615.1 Limnodynastes dumerilii | reverse complement strand
CCCCCTAGTCCCCCCCTGTCGCCGGGCCTGCCTGTGTAATTTGATCTCCTTTCTGCTCTTTCTACCCCCTCCCTCCCCTTCCTCTGTTTTCTTGCTGTCTCCTGTTTTTTAGGGGTACAACTGGCATCCTTATGAACCTGTCATATTTGTCTGGGAGTCTGCAATCTTTACCTTTCTTTATGTCCTATATATATACTGTTCCTTCTAAGCTTTATAACCCTTTCTCCTTGTGCCCTTTCATTGTCTCCCTGTTTTTCCTCATTGTGCTTGCTATGAGTTGTTGGACTGAGGCTGTCTCATGGTACTTAGCTCTGGCTGGTGAAATCCAAACGACGCTGGAGCAAAGAGGGCTTGATGATCCTTCAGGGGGGTTATAAAGCCTAAGCCTAGCCACCCCCCCTCTTCAGCTGCCCATTGGCCCTGCCAACTTTATTTACCAAATAACTAATTATCTGCTGCTTCCTTGCTGCCTCCCACCCCCAGTGTTTAACTTCCCTCAGGCCTATTCTATGGCCCTCAGTTGTACTATATATCATTCTGTGGACAGATAGCACTGGCCATTTATATATTCAGGTCCCTGCATTAACTTCTGAAGATGAATTAAAAATGTGATGCAAGATTTTCAGATGTTGACCTCTTAGCTATTTGTTACCAGAGAAAGTGAATGTAAGGTCTTTAACCTGATCTACATATTGGTATGTAGTATGCAGTACAGTTCAGAAAAAATATTAGGATACTGTCTCCTATTTTCCTATTTTTATGGGGAGCAAGGCTAAATTATAATTTAATTTCCTAATTTAGGGACTGACTTCATGTGTCTGCAATAGTAGTAATTATTTAGTATTTATTTATATATTAGATAAATAATATATATTAATAACCAGTATGATAGAGCATGACAATAATGAGGTTAACATTAGTAATCTATATAGTTATCTATTCTTAGACCTGCAGTATATGCATTATGTTCTCGGAGGACAATAGTAAGGTATTCAGCCATGGTGGTTTGCTACGCATTCAAATCCTATATAAAAAAAAATAAAAAAAGTATATTGGATATGTAGATGCATGAATATCTGTCTATGTATGCCTCTGTGTGCATAATTATGTATCTGTATATATGGATAGATTCCCCTTTAGTGCTTTGGTCATGCATAAAACACTGTGGACTTACAATACCAGGTCTGGTCTTATTATATCAAATTTTTCATTGGAAGCCCATGCTAGCTCTACTGTATCCTCCATTACATTGAATTTACCAACCTGTTTAGATTTTCTCATCTGAGAGAACTTCTGGAACAGTCCCCTATAAGGAGACCTACTTGCTGCATTGCTTATATTCACTAACAATTTTTAAACATTTAATGGCAAAAATTTTGCACAGTTACTAAAATACAAAGAAGCACTATACAGTCTGGAGAAAGGTATACGATCTTTCATTCTATATGATGTCTTTCACACTAAAATCTGGGGGGAGTTATGTGATCTTTTATTCTGTATTATCCGAGGAAGATATAGGCTATTTCTTCTATTCAAACTGGGGGAGTGAAAAAGATCCTTTACACTATACAATCTGGCGGAAGGTGTATAGGCCTTCACGCTGTATACTCCGGGGGAAGGCAAATAGAAATGTGCACTGTCCATTTTGGTGAAAGCTATATGGCTGTTATATAATATCTATAATATATATATAATCTGGAGGAAACTAAAGGACTTCCATACTAATCAGGGGGTGGGGTGGGGAAAGGTGAATGAACATGCACACTATTCAACATGGGGTGCATCTGGATGGTGTTTCTTTCAAGAGCCGACTCATTTTCTAGTCATGAACGTAAGCGCTTCATGGTAATGCTGTTTATAGCTTAAATGATAAGTTTACTTATGATTGTTTTAAAGCCAACATTGTGTATAGTTAGAGGATCTGTCCCAATGCCTTCTTTTATTATACTAATCATGAATTGAAGGTTATCAAACCTTGTACATCGTATAATAGGTCACAGTAATATCCTCAGTTGTGTTACTAACATTTGTCCGCAAGTGAGCTTAGACTGGTCATCTGTTCTCTGTTTTATATTGTTAACATTTCAAAAATGTTATGGATTTCAACTGCTGAAGCGTCCTAATTTTTATTTTTATTTTTCAGGTGCCTAAATGATAATGAACATCTATCTATTCACTACTCACCACATTCCAGGATGATCTGCTGCTTAGATAGTCTACTATATGTATTTAATATATTGCAATAAGTAATTTGTACTGGTGTTCTTCCCTAATTACAGGGCTATTGATTTTGTTTTGACACACGCAATTATTGAATTTAGTATCTGCTGCATAATAAATTTACTCAGTTTTTGCTTTCATATTTCCTGACTGTATAAAGGTTTACCAAGGATTTTACATATTTCTTGGACACTGCATGTATTGTAGCAGCATTGGTTTAGATCAGGGGTTCTCAACTGTACTTGGAACACTGTCCGGTGGTACTTAAGGCAACCGGGACTGTCGTGTGGTACTTAAGGCAACCAGGAAAAGTTGTAGGGTAATACACTACCGATCCTCTATGTCTAAGTTACCGCTGCTTAATTTCTCACTTCTCGCTTCTAGGATGATTATATTTGTTAGGTTTTGAGGCAGCTATGATTTGTGAATTTATAATTATGGTAAGTATTCATGTTTAACTCTAATCGGGTAGGGTTGTGTTAATTTCTTTTGAAGGAGCGATTAATGGGGGTTGTCGAGCCCTCATCTTCGGACACTCTTATATTCATTGGGCTCATAATTTGGTGGATCACATAGGTGCACCCGTTGGGCTACAAGATTGGGATATAGATTGATTAGGGGTTAGAGGTATGCGATGGGACATGTTTCCTCACCTGTGCTACGACGCAATTAACCAGTGTGGTATGCCAGACCTCTCAAACTTACACCCTGGTGGAAACGGGAATGGTCATGGCAGGGTCCGGGCTCCATTCGCGCCATAGGCAGGACTCCTAAGAAGTTTAATTGTTCGATTGCTAAATTTGTGGCTCTCAGCGGTAAGATCATTCTTCATCTGAATTTTGCACAAGGATTCATTGCTTTCAGGAGGAACGAGGTGCATCTCTCTGATCAAGGCGCTGTGATTGGGGGGTTAAGGTGACGGGTGAGGATACTGGAGGGTACTTCGCTTTGGCAGTAGTGGAGGGGGAACAGCTTTTAATTTTGTAGTGCAAGGGGAAGGGGTTTTTGGTAAGTGGGTAGGTACACTCCTCAATATTTGCAAAAGGCCAAGCCAAGTGGCGGGGTTCTGTTCTGCCGCCCTCGGGAGCGTGCACTTTGAAGGGGGTTAGTACCGGACTTGACCCACTTACCTGGGGTGTGCTTTGGACAGGGGAAGCCTGTCCTGATTTATTTATTCCATCTGCTGTCCCCCTCCTGCAATTTTCGCCACCTTCTGTCTCATATCCAAATTGATAGTCATTTACAATTCCAATCAATAAATTGGTGCCCCCCATTTAAAATTCACAATGTTGACCGTGTGTATATTTCATGGGTTTATGGTGGGTAAGCAGTGTGTCGGCCTGGGCAGTTTAATCACTTTTAAGAAGGAGTGAACAGTTCTTGTAAAGTAATAGGCTCTGCTAACTCTGACAACATCAATTAGCAGCATAATATAAGGGGGAAGGGGCAATGTTTATCAGGGCATAACATTTGTAGATATGGCTCTGGACTGCAAGGGGCATGGTGTGAGAGAACATCATTAGATGGAATTTCTAAAATATGTGGGGAAACTATCTTTAGGTGGAGGGAATATTACTATAATGTGTGTGGGTGAGTGGTGGAGTTATTTGCTGTAATTTATGACAGTGGCATGTGGTATTGCTGTAATTTGATGTGATAGTGTGAGGTTTTGCGGTAATAGGGGAGGTCATGTGGGGTATTGCTGTTATATGTGAGGCATTGGCATAAGCCCTGACACATGTTCATATTCCTCAGATTTCCACTTTGACCACTGGTTCAAAAAATATTTTCAGCTATTGTCCAAAGGTATTGAAGGATTTTATGATCAGACATTGTTAACATTTCTAGTCACCAGCATGTACTATTTAACTGGTATGTTACAAGATAGTGCACATATTCCATAACAGAAAACTTGTATTTATTATTTCAAGGGCATATAAATAATGTCCTTGTTCAAAAGCAAATAAGAACACTTATTGTATTAAAGGTACATGCTGCACATATATAAAAGAATGTTATAAATTCCAAGAGAAAGAGACGGTTGAATCTACTGGAGAACTAGCCATAGATGTTTTTTCTACCAGAAAAGTATTTAGAATATTTCTATTCTCATTGAGTTATAAACACTAATGCCCAAATTTACTAAGCTGTGGGAAAGGAAAAGTGGAGATGGTGCCCCTAGCAACCCTTTAAATTTCTTGCTGACATTTTCTATTATGTAATAGGAAAGTGAGGGCTAGAACCGGATTGGTTGCTATGGGCAACATCTCCACTTTTCCTTTTACCACAGCTTAATAAATCTGGCCCCAAGAATACAAAACCTCAGAAATTATATGTAAAGCTTATTTCTCCAAAGATTACAAATACTTTCCACTTTCAAAAAAAATGACAATATAAACTTTTTTTTTTAAAGCTGAACATGCAGTTTCCTGAAATGTGGTTTTACAAAATCCCATTTTCTGCTTGCCAAGTAATCATGATTAGTAAAAGCATAAAGAAATGATCCAATTAAGTGAAAAGTAATGCCAATGATATACTTTAAAACAAATTCAGCTGAATAGCTTTTAATTCCTTTTAAATTTCTGTTGACATGGAAATGGCTGCTTTACTGTATGTCATATGAAATACAAAAAAAGGATAAAAGGCCCTATGCACAGTTATGTAACCTTATGATTTCAGCATATTAATGGTTTATAGCACTGGGTGCATGAAAAGATGAGTTATATGCAATCTAAGTGTATGAATCCTTGTGAACAAAGTTTAATACTGTGCATTATGACAAGAGTTTACACAATATACATGTAATATTCAGTTGGACATTTACAAATGGGCTGAGAGAAAGCTTTCTCAGTCATTATGCTAATTTCACAACATAAAATACCATTACTTAATCATTAAACCTTTGTTTATTTATCTTTTAGTAGCTGCTGACCTGCAGAGATCAGACAATGGAGCTGACATCACACATTTAATTCACAAGATGAGTCGCACAATTTTACTGTAGGGCATTGAATGGATAATGTCAACTCCATTGTCTGATCTCTGCAGGAATCCAGTAGCTGCTAACTGGTAAGTAAAAAAAAGATTTAGTAACTCCTGAAGCTCATTTAACTTTCCCTAGTAGGTTTTGTCCGCCATGCATGGCAGAATTTTCCTTGAAAGGGGGAAGGGTTTAACTGAGCACAGCTCTAAAGTTGTTTCAGTTTTCAGCATTTATAATTGCATTACCCTGGAGCAACGACATCCATATAATTGACAAATACTCTACTAAACTTTATGTAAATTCATTAATGCATACAAATTGTGCATGATTAATATTTGTCTGTTATTAATCCTAACTCTACTTGAAGCATAGGGGTTGTTACATTTCAGATAAATAAAAATGTTTTAATTTTTTTGGTTCCTGAGGGAAAGGTCAGAAAAACCTGGGAAGCAAGGCGGAGACAATAGAGAGCAAATATTTGAATTTGTGCTTACTGGGTATTGAATTTAAATCTTTGTGTGGTGTGATTATGTTTGCTACAGAAAATCACACACCCAGGCATGGAGTTTATCCGAGATTCAGGTGCTCACTAGAACCCCTGATGTTGGGGACGGATTTGGCAGAAAGCACTCAGCAGGTAGTGGCCTTGAACTTTATTTCCCATAAAGGAAAGAAAACGTTAGAAATGGAACAGAGGAATGGAGTTTGCACCACAGGACAACAAGAAAAAACACAAAAAAGGACAGCCTTAGTAGACCCGTAAAGTACTTAAAATGGCGGGCATGTGTGACAAAGACTCAAAAGCAGATTTCTATATATAAGCGCCACGTCTTGTTTGTAACATCTAGGAATAAATGTAGCTCACAGTTTTGACGATGAAGAAGGTGCTGTCCAAGTTTGCCTTATATCAATAGTTTGTTAGTTCTGAAGAAGTAGGTTCCCGAATACAGGCTTCCAACTTTAAAGCAGGTGAGCATACCGATCGCTGTTAGCATCCGCAGCATGTACGATCCCTAGTAGCGTCTGGTTCACGGTCTAATGCCTCCAAGCCCTGTTCTCCATTCCGCTTCAGGATGCGTTCCAGCGTCACGCAAGGATATGTGAAAAAGAGGGGGACAAACCGGCCAGGTGCCAATAGTGTAAATATTTTATTATGTAGATAAAAAAATGAAAAGGTAATTCTACTCACAGAAGTAAAAGACATAAATTATGCCAGTATGCGCTTTGAGTTTACAGGTCTCACTTGGGACATCAACTGTTTTAGCAGCAGGGTCCAGGATGTGTATTGAAACCAAGTAGCAGAGTATCAACCAACGTGTTTCGGCCAGAAATGGCCTTTCTCAAGGTGACAAAGAGAAAACACACTATACTCACCAGTTGGAATCAGTAACAAATAAAATGTAAGTTGTAAACAGCACAGGACCTCCTAATCAGAGGAATCAGGAATAATAAATACAAATGGCAATAAATGCCAAAAACAATTGCCAAACTGAGTGAGTTCTGGACAAAGACCAGGAATTGATTGGTAAGGATACAAAGACCAGGCAAGAAAATAGCATGGATAATGAATCAAAATAATGAAGTATCCATAAAACAAGGATCGTGAGCTGGCAGCATACAGGATGCTATAACTGACAGAAACAGTGTGCTCCTATCAGTATATTTACAGAGAAGTTGGCCAATCAGTTCTACAAAATGATCTAACCTCCCTTTACTGATAGTTGAGTATTTGGGCTTCTAAGCAGCAGCTGGGGCCACTAACAATAACTCGTGCAACAGGATGGATATTAGATAAGTACTCTGGCTGCCTAGCAGCTAGAACATGTGACCACTGGCCACCAATGAAAATATGAGTATCAAGCCTGTCAGACAGCAGCCAGGATCTTGCTACTACGAGCTGCTATGGATGGCCCATAACAGTGTTCCTATTTAAAGACTAGTGTAAAACTTATCTGGGTGGTTCAGCACATGGTAAATATCTGAATAAGTACTTATCTGGCAACTGTGGGGTAACCAGACTACACCCACACAGACAGTTGTGAGTATGTTTGGTTTAATTTTAGGCTAAAACCTGGCAGATACCAAGTGTTATGGGCAGTCGACTCCTCCGGCCGCCGCGACTCCCTTGCTGTGTGTGGCTGGGCAACCAGGACACATTCCCTGTTCTATGAGTCCCGGCTCTTCCGGCCGCTGGGACGCATTCTGCACTGTTGCCACCTGACGTCCTGGTTGTCTAACAACCAGGACACTTTTGGTCTCGCGCCGGGCGCAAACTAGGGTGCATAGTCTAACTGTGTCCTGGTATTCACTGTTGCCTCTGATGACGAGGTCAGACTTTATCCAGCTGGTCCTTGGTAGCAGCTGTTGGTATACCTGGGTGGTTGGAGTTGTGTTATACAATTGGAAGAACAGAACTACAAATGGATGGAACAAAGGCACCAGAAAGGAATCAGGGAAACAGATCCAGGAACTTGAGTGGACAAGGACTGGACATGACAAACACAACAGGACAATAGAAACAGAACTAGGAACATGTCAAGTGATACAAGGAACAGATTTTTTTTGTAAACAAGGGATGATACTGGCCGACAAGGAAGGTACAGGACAGAATTAGTTAAGGTTACAAATACCAGATACACCAAGGCAAGTCGAAGACATAGTAAAATATGCATCTGGTATAGATGGTACAGATATGTCCTATGATCCAGTAGGATAGTTTCCAGGTACAGATACAGATGAGACAATAGTGGAACAGATTCCAGGTTTAAGGTTAAGTAATAAAACAAATCAGACAGGTATAGATATGGATTAAGGTATGAGATTGCTAGGTAAGTAAAAGAAATAACTGTAAGTAGCTGTTTGTAAGTATACAAGGTAAATGGGAACAATGAAACATGATCCAGTTAGTACATCATTTAAGGTACAGGATGCCTGTTGTTCAAATGAGTAACAAGTAATCAGCATTGGGGGACAAACAAGCCTCCCATCCATGATTTATCTGAGTTTCACCTAAAAAAGAATCAGCCAGGACCTATTAGAAACCCTTGTATCTTCAGCAGGGACAGAAGTTGGCAGAATTGAGCTCATAAGAAGGAGGCATGGTCCAAGTCTGGATATATGAGTCCAGGGGCAGGCCATAACAAGCATTTATGATAGAAGTATGAGTATGAGTACGATTACAATGCTTGTTTTGATTGCAACAGGTCCTCCTCTCCTCTGGGCCTTACCCCCTGCATCAACAATAGTTATACCACTGTCCTGTAGTAAAGACTGCTGGCATGACTGTGCTGATTACACAGCATCCCGGTTGCATAGTAACTGCTGGGACTGCTTTAAGACAGCTGTCCAGCAGCATCTGGAACACTACCTGAGTCATGAAAAAAGGTTTGAGCTGCTGCACTACTGTAATTTTCTATGCACAGTAGATATAAAAAAAAAGGTAAGGTAGACCTTGCTATTCATGTTATAGTTACGATTTGGACTGCCCTATCTATCTATATAAAAGCTAGTGCTACTCACCGTTATATGCATGCGCAGTAGGGTCCACACATTGGGACGCTAATGTGCATGCCCAAGGGCAGAAGGGGCAGAAAAAACACACACACACACATTCCCCACCATGAGTTTGCTTTACTTACCTTTAGTGGCAGCAGGAAGCTCCCAGTTTTGGAACTTACCGCTGGCCGCCGCCCTCTCCTCTCTTCCGCATTAAATACGTTTTTGCCACATCCAATATTTCGGCCGGGTCCTTCCTAAGGATCCCTGCCACCATCTTGAATGTGGCAGGAACTTCCTGAATGCGGAAGTAAGGTGCGGAAGTAAAATGAGGGACCATTACAAAGTACTATTACTTTTCTACACTACTGCTACTGCTACTGTTTATGCAGCTTTAGCCCTGTGTTCTTTTTCCATTCAAACATTACCAGGGAAGGGGGAAGCCTTTGCCTCTCTATTATACCCCCAGGCTTTTATAAATGTAAGGAATTGCTTCTGGGGTACCAAACATTCACCCCGTTACACAAGGAGACCAGACACGAGTACATAGAAGCAGAGTGACGAAATGGGGTAGAACACAGACACAGAGAATGAAGCGAGAGACTCAAGGAAAGAAAACATAGAGGAACAAAAGCACAGCAATGCAGCAAGAAACAGATAAATGACAATACCTCAGAATACAGGGAATGCAAATCACAGGAAGAAACAAGCAAAAGCACTGAACATAAAAACACTGGGAGGCAATAAACAACGATGAGTCGATGAGGAAACGAATGGTAGAAACAAGGAATCCATGGAGAGTTGCAGAGAGTCCAATAATAATACTGACAAGAGTCCAAAATGTGAAGGTAACCATCATGTCCCACGACATATATGTTTCATATGCTGTCATTTTACTGTCTTGCTACTATTGCAATTACTGTTTGTCCCTCCTGATTTCCTGTAGCTAGGCTCTAATGTAATAACTCCTCCCTACATCCTGTCTCTAGCTCATTGTGTGTCTGCCATTTTAGTCTTGTGTTAGCTTCTGTTAAGCTCTGGCAAAGTATCATCTTTTCACCTACTGTTTTGTGCATAATTGCATAATTAAGAATATCTGCTTGAAATAGGCCAAACCCCCTCACACCCATGACACTCCCCTTTCTCGGCCGCACTGTCGGTGAGTCCATAGACCACTTTCCGTGAGAAGTTGCGTGCGTATGTGTCTTCTGTATGTGCGATTCAAGTTAGTCGTGCACATATTCCTTCATTTAAATGCCTTCCTCCGCCTATTTTTATTTAAATTTTCACATGCGTACGTATGTACCCAAGTCCGATTAACAAGTCTGTCTGTGAGGCTCTTACGCGTGTATAGTCTACATAAAGTACGTAGAAAAAGTTACTACACGTGCGCAGTTGAAACGTACCTAAAAATACGCACGCAAATTGCCGTGAAAATGGTTCTACGAATACGGTCCAAAGAGTTCATGAGGAAATAACACTGGAATGAGTACAAGCTGCAAATGTAACAAGGAGTCCACAATAAGGCACTGGAGAAAGGATACAAGCTGCAATATTACAAGGACTCCACAAGGAAAACCCAGAAAAAATTATCCAAGCTGCAGCAGCAAAGTGTGCAGACAAATACCAGTAATACAGGATACAAACCATAATCCAGAAAGGCTTGCTGGGTAAAGTTGGTTTAAATGCAAAGGTGTCAGATGCAGTCTATGATGAGTAATGATGACACAATACCTGGCACCTGACCCAGACACAAGACTGAACTGTAACCTCTACTGACAAATTTAAACAAGGGCAGATCAGTCCAGAAATGAAGAGGGAGCACGGGAGATCTCTAGGGGTGGAGGGAGGCTATCACAGGGACTGAGTCTGATAATTAAATAAAATAATATGCACTTCCTTATTTTCTCATTTGATGTAGTCTAAATAGGAATGGTTAAACTATTATGGTAAAAATGTTAATTATACCTGATAATGTAATTTCCTCGACTCCTCGTGACAGCATAGGACCCCTCGGTTTTCCCTTGGGTGGCTGCCAGAACAGGAAGACAAAGAAGACACTCCCCTCGTGTATAAATGCCCATCTTCTCCAGCTGACCGTGTCTTCTCAATAGCTACATACACAAAAAAAATAAAGAACATATTATTAGTGGGGTGTAATACCTATGCTGCCATGAGGAGTCGAGGAAATTACAGGTATAATTAACATTTTCCTCCTCCTCTCCTGGCAGCATAGGACCCCTGGGTTATACCCTAGCTACTTTACAGCATAGGAAGGCATATACAAACCTTCGACTAAATGTTCTCCTCTCCCCTTTTTTTTCCTTTATTTTTTTTTTACTTCTTTACTGCAGAGAGAATTTTTTTGCCCCACTTAAATATCTTCGGACATCATTGATCTTATAATATTTAGGAAACGTGGGTACTGACGACCATCCCGTGGACTTACATATGTCCTGAATTGATGCTGACTGTTTCTGGGCCCACTAGGTAGCCATGGCCTTTGTGGAATGTGCTCTCAAGTTCAAAAGTGGCTCTAAATCTTTAGCCACATATGCTTGTTGTATGACATTTTTAATCTATCTGGCTATAGTTGACCTAGTCGCAGCCTTCCACTTGTTTTTCCCCTCTTGGATAACAAACAACTGTTTCGTTTTTCTGAAGTGCTTGGTTCTTTCCAAGTAGATTTTCAATACTCTAATCAAATCTAGAGTATAAAACTGCTATTCTTCCTCTGTAGAAGGATTTTGATAAAACGCACAATTTCTTGGTTAGTATGAAATTTTGTTACTACCTTCGCAAGGAAGTTAGGGTGGGTCCTGAGCACTACCTTGTCTTTGTGAAAATTAATATATGGCTTTTCTGTCCAGAGAGCCTGTAGCTCTGACACCCTTCTTGCAGAGGTGATGGCTACAAGAAAGGTGGTTTTCCAGGATAAGAATTTACTTTGATGATCTTCTAAGGGCTCCAATGGTGGTTGCATGAGTGTTTCCAGAACGAGATTTAAGTCCCAAACTTGCACCGGATGCTTAATTACTGGTTTTATTCTTGTGGTGGCCTGGAATAATTGTTTAATGTGCCTTCTGCTTGCTATGTCTTGGTCCAAAATAGCACTTAAAGCTGAAACATGAACTTTTAATGTACTTGATGCTAACTCTTTTTCCAGGCCTGACTGCAGAAATTCAACTATTTGATTAATTGAAAGCGAAAAAAGAATTATAACTGTTCTGAATGCATCAATGACCATAAATATCCCATATTCTATGGTAAATCTTGGCCGTGACTGGTTTACTAGCTCTAAGTAAAGTTTTAATTACCTTAGAAGAAAGTCCCCTTCTCTGTAAACTGGTGATCTCAGCAACCATGCTGCTAGTTTCAGCTTTTCCTGAAAAGGATGAAATATCTTCCCATTGGTCCTGGGTTGGTTGCAGATTCCATGGCCCTTCCAGTGCCATTCTGTACACCTGTGCCATCCAAGGTCTCCTTGGCCAGTGTGGTAGAACTACAATAAATAGCCGTTCTGATGCCCAGATCTTGTTGAGGACCTTCTGGATGATGGGAAAAGGTGGGTAAATATATCCCAGTTTGCAATTCCAAGGTAGGGACAAGGGGCCTGATCCAGACCTACGCATGAGAGCGGAGCGTATTACCGCTCCAGCGTAAAAACTTTTACTCCCAGGACATTCCCCTTACCTTCCTTTCAGTACCCCTGCCGGACCCTACCCTAACTTTTCCATGTGTTTGTACGTATTTTCGTAGCGACGCGCTGTTCATAGCGGCCTAAGCATGCCCATACTGTACAATTTAAATGGCTCCCCCACCTACATTCCTTAACTCCAGCGTCCGTACTAACTTCGTACTATAAACACGCCCCGTCGTCAGAAAATATGCAAACAATACAGACGCCCGAATCGCCGCTACGAAAAGGTCTTTGGTACGACCGGAAGTTGTCACTGTGCACATGCGCAGTGCGATTTTAATGGTGTTTTTATGCTTGCAATCAGCGTTAGATCGCCTGCGAGCGTAGGTCTGGATCAGGCCCAAGGTGTTTACTCCGCTGGTATTTGATTCTCTGGACAAGAAAGTTTCTACCTTTTAGTTTCTGTTTGTCACCATTATGTCTACTTCTGGCACTCCCCATTTCCTTGTGATCTGATTGAAAACATTCTGATTTAGCTCCCACTATGGCTGTGGTAGTCGCCATAGCCCTTGTTGCTAATTTTACCATTTCTAAAGATGCTTGACAGAGAAATTCAATCCCTAACTGAATGTCCTGGACCCACTGGTAACACCTTGAAAAAGAACACACACGTGTTTGAAACGCGTTGGTAGAGGAGTCCCGGTGTGAGGTCTTTCCTTCCTATTCCCCGAGACACAGACACACTTTCTTTCCCCTCCGTTTGACATACCATTTTTGTAAGGGCCCTTTACAATTTGGTATTTGGTCTGTGAGGTGCACTTTCCAGCTAGGAGGACGTAGTTCTCTGTTAAGGGTTAGGGGGATTGCCCCCGGGCAAATATTCCTTATTGGTTAAAGATTACGTTTTTATATTGTTTTTACTGTTGTTAGTTTTGGAATAAATCATCAAGATTTTATAGAAATTGAATTTTTTTTTTATATACATACAAGTAATAGAAATACTAAGCCTGTCCAAAGGATAGGCAGTTTGGATGCACGGGGGGAGGTACAGCACTGTGAGTGACAGATAACCGGAAGATTTTCTCCCCCTCCCATCTAACGGGTGAGGAAAAAATATCTTTTGATTGAGACAATAGAACTGGAACGAAAGAAGAAACTTTATTACATACAAGAGAACAAGAAAAAACATGACTTCTTGAGAAGGGAGAAGTGGATTCCTTGGAGAACTCCCAAAAGTTCATTATACGCTGTTTCCCAAGTGAACATACTGTGAGTATGTAATTGGCAGAACATCTAACACTCGTTATCCTTTGCTGGCCACACAAAGTTTTTTCTGTGCTCTTTTTATTTCCTATGTGGGAGAGGAGAGTGGATCGCTGGAAATAACGAGGTACGGAGGATCGGTGGATCACCATCTGATAAGCATACATTACAAGAGAAGGGGAGAGTGAGTAGGAAATTGTAACTGTTTCTTTATATGAGATATTTAATACAGTGTTACACATTGGTTCCTTTCTTCCTTCCTTCTGAGAATTTATGTACGGAAAGAAGAGAATTATTGGATAGGATCCTGTAAAAGACTGAAAGGAGAAAGAAAAAACAGAAATATCAAGGACTGTTTACAGGACAGGTGGCATTGGCAACATAAACGCACCGTTTTTACAACAAACTTCATTGAAGAATTGAAGGTACTGTTTATAAAGATCCCGGCGCGGATCACATCACACCATTGACTGTGACTGTTTATATCTTATTCTGTTCTATATTTATATAGGAGGTTTAGGATTATTTGGGTGTAATATTGGGTGTGTACCCCCAGTGGTGATCTGTGACAGGGGGAGAGGCGCAGGTTTTCTGGTCTTCTTGTATATCATTCTTTGTCTTCCTGTCCTGGCTGCCGCACAAGGGAAAACCCAGGGGTCCTATGCTGCCAGGAGAGGAGGAGGAAATGCTAATTGATCGTCGGTTCATAATTCTAAACTTTGTCGTGACACTACTCAGGTACAAATATTGTCACAAAATGAAAGCAGGATACACACATCATTTTCACACAATTATCACGCAGATCACATGATAAACATATAAAGTAGTGATTGAAACAATATCTTATTAGTGAGCACACTCCCACAATCATGGTTCATCATTTTAAAGTACATGGCATAGTTTGATTTGATTTTTTATTTTATAATGTCCTGATAAACGATGTCACAGGTTTCTGCATCTACTTCCTGCAAC
>WWET01002962.1:176705-195525 GCA_011038615.1 Limnodynastes dumerilii | reverse complement strand
GCAACACGAATGCCTTTGTGGACATGCATATAATATGCTTTTGAAGCAGAGGGTTTTGGGAGTAAATGTCAGTGTGTACACATGAATAGTCATGCTCATCAGGGCTTGAAATTGTTGATAATATTGTCTGATACATTGCATTTTCTGAAATTAAATTAATGGGTATCCACCTTAAATGTTCAGAGATTTCACTAGAGTGGGCAGCTTTTAGAATATTATCATGCTTTGTTTTTTTTTTATTAGGTAGCAAGTTTTCACTATAGAAGGGCACACCTATGCTTAAAGTGTCCCTATTAGATTGAAATTGATTATATTGTTTGCATTTAATGTATGGGAACACATTTGTAAAAACTATTTTCCCCTCAAAATATGGCTGCAAGATACATTTTGATAATCTCTTAACAATGCAATAATACTATAAACCGAGAGGCTAGTAGTGTACTTTTATGTGGTCTATCAGAGCACATTGGATACAAACCGAGGTGTTACTGTTTAAACTTTTTGGACTGATTTGCAGATGGCAAAAGGGTCAAGGTCCATGAGAAAATGGCTAGGGGTTTGACCAAATATGGTCATTTGTGGACAGAACTGGGTGGCATTTGTCTGAAACCCGGGCGGTGCTTGTGTGTGTCCTGTTTTCAGTATTCTCAGTGTTGGCAGCTATGCTTATTGGCTGTTCTTCTTACATAATATAGTTAGACTTTTACTATAAAATATTGTCCCAGGCTTTATATATTAAGACATGTTTGGTATAGCATGTCTGCTGCCATTTGCATAAAAGATATGTATGTTTTAAATACCTAAAATACATGATGTTAGCATTAACACAAGAAGCGTTACAATCAAGCCTACTTGTGCTTTCCAATGAAACATATCCGTTTATACTCTGTACCTAATTTAAGTAAAAAAAAAGGAAATCTTTGTTTCTTACTAAATTCTCCTATTGAAGCACGAACAATAGATAAAAATTGCCTTGATCTTGTACTACCAAACTAAGATCTATGTAAGAAAATTAATAAGTAAATACCTTCATTTTATCATTGTGACATTTGGGAGTTTTAAGCACTGTAGTCCATTAGTCAGTTTTGTTAATGACTGTGCTTACCACTTTAATCATGTACAGCACATTGACTGAACAGCATTCACTTCAAAGTGCCTTTCACAGACCTGAACAGAATGAAATTGAAATAAAGCTCAACTTGTAGTGCAATTTTCCAAAATATGCCTCAAAGTTTTATAAGCTAGGAATATCACAAATTCCTATTACCCTGCATTACATGTTTCTTGGATATGCAAATAATACAAGGAAGGAAGTAATGCTGGTATTATTAAATCCTACAAGACTTATTATTGGAAGGTCTAGATAGGCTGTGTGGGCGAGTAATGACTTCATTCCAGACTCTTTTCTGTCCTGCTGCAGCAGCATTCTCATCAATTTCACTTTCAATTATGCTTTTAGAATTCAAGACGTTTTTAGCCCAATGATACACTTACAAAGACTCTACCATCACTCTATTTAGAACATTTTTTTCCTGGCATTTCAATTAGCATATATTGTAGTACATGTAATCATAGATTAAAAAGTACAATCCAAAATAGACTTGGGTTTTTTTTTTTCAGATAATTCAAGGTCAGTTATTTTTTCACATACATCATTTTGTAACTGTAAGTCATACACTGGGACATTTCATACATTTACATAAAGCCTATGATATGTTTTTACGTTTGCTTGCACAAATAAAGCAAATCTAAAATAGAGTCAAATAAAAAAATACTTTTGTAATACACAAGATATCATCATTTGAAAAAAAAAAACTTTCTATATACTTTTGCTACACACAGACATGAATTCTAACAAATACAGTTAGCTAAATAAAACACTTAACTGATTGTGGGTGATATAGTAAACATACACAATCACTCATGCACACACATGAACATGCTTTCAGTTATAATTGTCACTCCTATAGAAGCTTTTACCTGCTTTATCTGGTGCTAGACTCAAACACATTATTTTTATTTTAAGCAGCACGCCTGGGTCTCCCATGAAAATGGCAGCTTCACATAGGATGTAACCAGTTTCCATGTCATTTAATAAACACTTTGGTTAAGACGAACAATATTCATAAACCAAAAGTGTTTAACTTATGTGCAAGGTTCCTGCCATGTGCAACTGCTCACAGGTGTCATGCTTCATTAGTGATGTTTGCCTGCAGGAAGTAGGGGGAGTGGCTACCATCATTACAATGCCAGTTGTAAGGCAACTTGACCAATGTTTTACTAATGTTTTAGTGCTTTCGCAAAAGTGCTATTTGCTCTGCACTGCATGCAACTATGGGCCTTATTTTGAGCCAAGTATAACTGAACTGTGTCCCTTGGTCCTAAAGCAATACATCATCATGAACTTGATCCAGAGTTATATAGGGTAGGCCATTTATGCATCACAGATAAGTAAGTTACGCACAGAACACAGTATGAGTGATTCCATATTCTGTAGAATCGATCCTATATTCTGTACTTAGACACTGCCATGTAAGTATAGGTGTAAGACATTTTAAAAGTTACTAACATTTTTTCATTTTTATATGTGTTTTTAAATATCTGCAATTTGGTATTATACTTAAGACATGTGCATTATTATCTGGCTACAGAGTATTTCAATATATTAAATCTTGTGTGTTAGCTTGTACTTCCTGAATTTTCTCAATTACAAATAGCTTCCGTTCCATGAATGACCAGCTTATACATGAAGCCACACTCCTTATCTATCATATGGTTGCCAAGTTTCCTTGGTGCATCCATGACCACTTTGTGATGGAATGGTCATTAATTTGGTGCAAATTAGAAGAGAGACATACACAAATTGCTAGTGATGGGTGGCATTTAGGTAAGGATTTTATGTACTGCAATTATCTATCCAAACATATAGTTACATGTTAATAGTCATAAATCTGAACAGCTTTGTTTGTTCATTTATTATGTGAAAGTGCCTACCATCAGACGCCCTTTCTTTTTACCCCCATTTTGAACCTGAGTACAGATCAGCATGTAGCACACAGTCAGGTGCATACGACTACCAGACAGGATGTACACAGAATAATTGGCCATCTGACAGTCAGGTTCCAATGTCTTGATCAGTCTGGTGGAGACCTTATGTATGCGCAGTTCGGAACTGGCTGGGAGAGAAAGGCCAATAATGTTTCCTGTAAATGTATATAATTAATTAAAGCTTTTAATGTTACCTTAACACTTAAAATGTTTTAAGAGGAGAAAAGTATTGAAAATGTTTACAAAGTGTATGTAATATACCAAGTTTCAGAAAAACTTTCAACATCTGAGCCATTACCATGTAGCATTACAATGCATTCATTTTATTCTGGCTCTATGGTTGCATATTGATGTTCATTTTACATAACATGTTAGAAAGTTTAGTTTATTTTTTTTAAAAAGCTGAGGCGAAACGCGCGTTAGACCTTTTACTTCCCCCGTGCAGACCATGGGGCTGTGTTTATTTAATGACCAGACTTTGTTTTCTGCTCCATGCTGACTCGAATTCCAGAAACCAGGGAGAGACAGCATACAGCCTGGAAAGGTGAAGCACTGGCCGTGAGGCTGCTCGTCATATGTTAGAGATAGGTTCCTGTTTACCAGATAGCAGGTCTGATTGTGGAGCTTGTAAGCAGCATTAATGGTATTTGTTTTGTTATATCAAATCATACACGATATGGTTGTTTTTATATGATGATTGCTATTTTGCCCATAATGACATTTTAATTGTATTATTAAACTTTGTATTTTAATCAATTCTAAAGTGTCTGGGAATTAATATATGGGATTTTAAGACATGTGCACTATTAAATAGTTGTTTCTTGACCATGTCTATGTGGTCTACCTATCAGAATATTTAAAAAAGTTTAAAATATGTTTTAAACAAATAGTTGTAATGCAAAACATTAAGTACATTTGTGAATATATATATATATATATATATTTTTTATAGTCACTCTAATTTAAAATGAAAATATAAAAACTAATGTGTTTTGACATGTTTGCACTGTATACTGTGTGTTTACCACCCCAAAGGGTGGTTTGAAGGAAAACTATCACTAAGATGCTTATTTTCTGAATGGTTGTTTTTTCCAATATATGTAATTTGTTGTATATATATATATTTATATATATATATAGCTGTTCCTTTCCTGTACTTTTATACAACACTCAAGAGATCACATTATCACAAGAACTATAAACATTCATATTGTCTTGTGTATATTTCTACCTTTTAGACTCGTCCATAGCTACTAAGTGTGATATTAGTCAGAACTACTTGTTTCAGTCTACCCAATGTTCTGTCAGAGCCTGCTCAAGCCTATTGTCGGTTGATAGCAATAGTACCTATCATCACTGAGGGAAAAGTGTTAATTTGTACAAGAAAAAGGCAGGTCACAAGTAAAAATCACTCTAATCTAAAATATACTAGTGTAAGTGAATATTATAAATGTGTATCTCCTCCTAATCCAATCCAATAAAATGTGACAACAACAGTATACAAAATACAATACCTGAGGCTAAATAGAGAAAAATTATGATGCAATCTTTTAAAGGGAGGGCTAAGACCTCAGGGGTGAAAAACTGCTATGCCATTAAATACAGTGAAGTCACTGTAGGGTCATCAGGGGGAGGGAAATTGACCTGCGAATGACAAAGGGCTATGACCAACTGCTTAATAATGCCATAAATTGAGAGTTAAGTTTAGAGGCTAACAAAGAATGGGTGCTAAAATCAGGAGATTCTTTAAATTGAATCAGTGGTGTTAAATTAAACTGGTGCCTGTGAAGCCAAGGTAGTTGACTGAGGCTGAGGATATAACCTCCACTTTCCCAATCTGTATGGATAAGGATGAGTGCCTTCGCTGCACATCTGTGGTGCTGGAACAGGGTCCCCCTAATAAAGGAAGGAGGTAAAGAGAAGAGACAGAGAAGCCAGGTTTCAGGGATTAAAGTGATATCCTGGCTAGAGATTTTCTTGGAAATAGTGTGCATCGATTGCCAATAAGGTGTAATGAGAGGGCAGATCCACCATATGTGGATGAAGAACCCTAAGTCTCTTTTTGCTAAAATAGTGGGGATTGAAAAGGACCCATGTGACAAATTTTGGTGGGTACCCTATACCATCATGCCAGGATTTTTTTAATTAAGGCTTAAGGAGCAGGCATGTGATGCTTGGATGAACTTTTGACAGTCCTTTTCTGATAGTGGGGAGGGTAACTCCCTGTCTCAGGCCTCTGGGTAGGGTAGTGGAATTGTCTTGGTGTCCATAAGGAGACGGTAGAGGTGTTTGATTGCATGAGTGAGGGGTGAGGATAAGAAGCAGAAAGCTTCAAAAGGTGTTCAGGTTTTCCAGAAGTCTATTGATTCCACTGAGCTAGTTACAAAGGACCGGATTCTAATTCCCGAATTTTTCATGTTACGAGCGTACTTTTACGTTTTGAGCTACTACACATGCACAGTAACTCTTTTATGCTATTTACGTAACATTTCATTATGTAGATTGGGTAAACACATCTTTAAAGACCGAATGTACGCAACCTATGTAACAAAATTTTACTTAGATAGCGTTAAAGAGTTACTAAAAATGCGTTATACCTCAAAATGTAAAAGTACGCTCATAACATGAAAAATTCGGGACTGAGAATCCGGTCCAAAATGTCTAATTTAGAGGAACACCCAAAATTCCTTTTGTGGAATTGAATTTTTTTTCTGTATGTCACTGAATGTAAGAGGAGCACCTCCTAGAACCAGCTGGTTATGCCTGCCTCAACTCATGTCCCAAGAGTGCTAGGGTTGCAGCAAGGTGTAAAGTCTTTATTGTAAACCAAGGGAGAGGGAGGGGAGAATTCCAAAGAGATGTTTTCCCATGGTCTCAGGCATGTCCAGAGGGAGAGTGTGGCCAATATTGTAGGGCACTCTAGAGAGAGAAATGTGGACATCCAGGGTACAATGTAAAGGTAGATTGGAGAGTATTAATTATCTAATATACACCATTGCCTGTGTGAGGTACCCCTAGTCTACACCAGTAATCGGCCTGCAGATAGTTTCTAAGCTTAGAGAGCTGCAGAAACATTTGGGATTTTGGGTGAAAGAGGGTACGTATTTTGCAATGTAGAAGCTTACCTTGCTATATGGCGTAAGTGATGGGATTCTGTAAAGAGGGAATGTAGCAGCTGGACTGGGAGGGCTTGTAGGAGGTATAGAAATTTTGGTAAGGTGTTAATTTTGATAATATGTATTCTGTGTAATGTATAGCTGGCTTTCATTGTGTTTTCCTTTGCCTCTTGGGCAAGGACAATGTCCATTTGATAGTTGCGTATTAAATTTAGAAGGATTTGTAAGGAGCTTGGTGATTAGCTTAAGACCTGCATTGAGCAGGGAGATATGCCTGTAGCCAGAACACAACCACTGCCTTCTTTGGGTATAACCGAAATGTGGGTCATCAGGAATTGGAGGTAGAAATCATCCCCATTAAAGGCTGAAGGGTAGAGGGGGAATAATTTATCTTTAAAGATTTATAATAGGTAATCATAAAGCCAACTGGTCTGGGTCCGAGTTTCAGTGACAATGACTGGGAGATTGGAATTCAGCAGGTAGTTCTGTATTTCTTGCTTTTTATTTTCTGTTTCTAAAGATGGACCGGTTTATTACGTGACCAGATACACCAAGACGCAAAGTCTAAACTACTGGGAGATTTTCATCAGAGCACCTGAGCATTCCTTCTTGGAATGTTCTAGCAATATTAGGGATTGACTGGACTGGGGTGTCTATAGTGGTTTTAATTGTGTAGATGTATATATGAAATATAGACAAATAAAAACCTATGGTGCTAATATCAGAGTAGCAGCTAAAGGGGAGATTTTGCTAAACTTCCTAAAAATAAACAAATATATAGAAAAGTACAGCACTATTTATAAAAAAATATATAATTTATATATGGTTGGTTTTGATTAAATAAAAGGGCAATTATTGGCGATAAATGTATAACAATACAAAAGCACATATATATTATAGGACTTTCTAAATAAGACAAATACTGTGGATCTTTCAGAAAAATATCAAACACAAAATAAAAATATATTACTGGTACCAGGCTGAAAATAGAGCATATCCAAGTTCAGATGTTCACATATAATAATAATTCCTCCTCTTCACACTGTCGGTAATTGAGGATATCATATACAATTCAATCCATGAAAAGCACTCAGATATAATTAAAGTTGAAACCCATTCCAAGAAGCCTAGATGAATATAGAGATACTATTAATCCCAATCCTGTGGTAGAGAGTAAGAATATTAAATTACCCAATTACCTAATTCCACAGGGCAAAAAGGTAGTGGATTCCACTGATTAAGCGCTCTTTTCCATGCGGCACAAGTGCTGGAAATCCCTGGTCCTGCTATAATATGGGTGGCCACCTCCCCAATACTAAGTTGCAATCAGCAATTTCTCCTCAGTTTGTCTCAATACACTCCGGATTAGTGTGACTCATTCTTATGAAAGTACTCGTTCCAACAAAACATAAAGGTCTAATATATTATGTCAATCTTCAGACGCATTTTGTCTGCCATGCAGAATTTTTCAAAACGAATGTTTGTAATCTCTGGATTCGCAGTTCCCTGGTCAACATCTTCTTAGGACAATTGCCATTTAAAAAGTAGCATCCCTTACACCTCCTCATGGTTCACTTGTGTTTGTCATTTAGAATTTTAGTGAATTGCTTTCAAGCTTATGTGAGATCTATTAAGAGTCTGTTGATGTAGTGTTTGTTAGTGGCTAACTTCCAGCAAGTTGATCTGCAGGAGCATGGCCTCTCTTTGTGCTTTTTTATGTTTTTTTGAGATAAGAGGCTAATAGCCCTGTAAGACACACTTATCTGGTCCCAAAGTGGCAGTCTGGAAGTCTCTCCAGTGTTGTTGAAGGAAATGTAATCCTCTATTGCCTGCTCTAGATGGGATTTACTGTTCTGGTGTAGAAGAAGATCATTTAGTTTCAAGTTCCAATCCTTTGGTTAGGAATTGAGGGATTTAGTGGAGAGATAAACAGAAGCATGATCAACCCAGAAGATAAAGCAAATTGTATCTGCTAATAAAAGGGAGTTAAGGTCATGTAGGAAGTACTCTAGTCTAGAGTACAAATCAGCCAAGTGGGAGAAAAAAACCTGCCAGACATCAACCAATTGGTGTTCATGGAGCATTCTCTTTACCTGTCTGATGTTCCGACCAGAACCTCTGGGCGAACCTGAGAAAGAATCCAGTGGAGGATCAACAGTCCAATTTATGTCGCTGCCTACGATTGTTAATTTTTCCCTGTGAATATCTACCTGGTCCAATGTGTTGGTTAGGAAGCGCGCTTGGTTTCTGTTTGGGGAATAATGATTCACAAAGGTGAATTTTTGTGCAAAAATTTTGCTTTGTTCCAGTAAGCCTTTATCCTCTCATAGGGGTACAAATTTAACCAACTGAAAAGAAAGATCTTTGGAGAAGAGGATTGCAACTTCCCATGATTTGTTTACAGAGTGATGGTTACAGAAGATAATGGGAAAATTATGCCATTTAAGTTTGGGTGGGGAATCTCTCCAATAATGCCTTTCCCAGATGAAAGAAATGTCTATTGTCTCAGTGTATAGGATGCAGTGTGGGGTATTTAGACCGTTTACATTCAGGGATTCATTTTAGATATTTTTAAAGGATGCCATCATAGTGGTTGAGAGTAAACAGGTTGAAGAAAATTACTGAGTGCAGTTGGAAGCTCTTGTAACATCCTTGTATTCGAGTATGGGGTGGATTAGTGGTCCTGGGGGGAGTGGGAGGAAATATAGCAAGGGTGGAAATGGTGAAAAAGCAGAATTATTTTTTTTTTTATTTCTAATGAAAGTAAGTTGCTAAACTGGCCATGGCGAAAAGTAGAAAAAAGTTAGCTATAAGTAACAAGGAACTTAAGAGCCAGGCCATGAACTAACCAAGAGAGCTAGGGATTAAACAGGAGTAAAAAATACCTAAACTACAATTAAAAAAGTATATAATTTTTGCAAAGTATAGATTGATTTAACATTATTATTGTGCAAAACTGTTAAATGAACTAATCATACAAGAGGCACTATAAAAAACATGGAGAGGTAGAAAATTCAGATTATGGGCCACATTCAGAGATCCATTTTTGAATGGATTTCTCTGCATATTTTTTAGAATCGGATCAACTGCGCATGCGTAGTAACTTTATGTACGTAGTTTACGTTGAATATACACACGGAAGTGCCTAACACACGTACATGTGAATCGCACTTGGGGACATACGCATGGAAATAAAATGTATGGAATAATTTACATAAAAGTGGATGAGGGGGCATTTAAATGAATGCATGGAGGTGTGGTTATCAAGAATTGCATGGATGGAGCACATATACACATGTAAGTACACACATATAGAACAGAGTGGTCTATGGACTCATAAGTCACCGACAGCACGTCCGGACAAGGGGAGTGTCAGGGTTGTTGGTGGGTGTTTCCTTGCTTCGTTTGTGCGTATAATTGCATACTTTTAAAAAACGGATCTCTGAATGTGCCCCTATGTCAGGAATCAATGTGTCCTACCATAGGTCTACAGGAGGAAATGTATTGAGTTAGATAATAGTAACAGGTCCCCCAGGGAGGGGGGAATCACTAGCAAATAATGGACAGAGAAGTTAACCGGCTGCAGGAGTCTTTAGATGGTAAAAAAACAGACTTTAGATGGTATAGACTTTCAGGAAGTGTTGTGTGAAGGAGCGAGTTTTCCACTTCTGTCCTCTTGCTGAGATTCACGGATTCTGCTGGGATGTGGTCGGATGTAAAAGGGACTGGCAGTATCTTGTCCAATCAGGAAGTGAATCTTCAGGAAGACCAAGAGTCTCAGAGAAGGACGGGACACCATCAGGAGAGTTTAGAGTAGGGTTTTTTTTTACCCCTATTGGAGGTTTGAATGTTAAATGTGAAGCCCCAATGGTAGCGGATGTTGTGTTCCCTAAGTGAGTTGATGAGAGGGCGAAGCAGAGACTCCTCTGTTGAAGGGTACTCCAGGAAAGATATGAAAATATTCCGATAGGATGGCCATTAAATTCCAATGCAGGAACATGCCCAGCTTTCTGATGTATGGCCTCTTTCAGCCTGTAATAGTGGAGTCTGCAAACAACATCCTTAGGTTGGTATGTGGGGGGGGGGGCATGAGTTTTTTAGTGCATGATGGGCCTTATCAAAAAATATTTCCTTATCTGGATTGGCTTCTAAGATAGTATTAAAAATTCTTGTAAGGACATCTTCCAGGCCCTGTTCAGGGATGTCCTTAGGAAGACTGTTAATACGCAAATTGTTTTGCCTCCCTCTGTTATCTAAGTCTTCAAGGTGTCTTTGAATATTCTTAGTGGCTGACACTGATCTCTTATTGTATTGTCAAGGCAAATAATTGTATCAGCTTGTTCCCTTTGGGTTGTCTTAACCCTCATAGTTTTAGTGGAGACATGTGCTAGGCTCGCACAGAGGGAAATAGTTTGGCTGTTAAGATTATCTAGGAGGTGTTGCTCAAGATTCTGAATATCTTATTTTGTAGGGATAATATCTAGGTGCCTTAACATTTTGCCTATGTCTCCAGGAGGCAAGTGTTGGGCAGGTGGGGGAAGGGTGTCGCCATGGTGAAAATGTCCCAGGAGGGTGAGGGTGGTGTTAATGGAGGAGGTGGCGTGGAAAGATAAGTAAGGATATCACCTTGCTGTGCATAAAGGGGAGGTTTGGCAGGAGACTTCTTAGAGGGTCCCCTTTTGCCCATTCAGGAGAGGAGGAGATGTAGCAAATTGTAAACATTAAAGGATCTCCAATTGATTGTAGTTTACGCGATTATGTGGATTACACAACATTGCACCCTAAAAATATGGAGGTTTTAGCCATATTAAGGAAATTCACAGCTTCAAACTGAAATATTGGTGTGAAAGCCCAGTGAGAGCAAGGGTCCAAATTAGGATGCTACTAAGTTTCTCAGCTCTGTTGAATCTTGTAGAGTCAGGGACTTAAGGATGTTGAAACGGTAGCAAGGGAGAGCAATTATACCCGACAGATCAATATAATATTGGAGCCTACTGAGGTGTTATGAGGCAGTAAAAAGATGTTTAAATCAATCCACAGAGGTATATAAAATTAAAATTAAAATGGGGCACTTAGCTGGGTCTGCAGTGCCCAAATGTAGCAAGGTTGCTGCAAAATGGCACCTCAAAAGAAATGGCAGAAACACCAGAGTCCCTCCTCATTGCACAACTGCTGAGTGATGTTGGCTGAAGATAGCACCCCGTTAGATGTAGCTGCAGAGACAGTGGAGCAAGTGTCAATAGGTTTTGATTTTCAACTGCCGTTCAGCATGTCAGGGGCAAAGCATGTGGGAGGCAGCATGTGTAGCTTTGCAATCTCTGGATGGCAATATGACCAGTGAGGAACAGGGCTCTCGCTGAGATCAAGCAGGCTGCAGGTCAGAAGATGCACCAGGGAGGGGGCACCAAGGAGGAGTGAAGACTTGAATGTATCCAATACCACTGTGTCTCTGCTGGCTCTTCTCTGTGGGTAAACGGGAACATAGTAATCCAGAATGGCTGAGATAATTGAGATACTGCGGATGCGCAGTAATTTTCTAACGTCATCTATGTTAGAACATGATTTAGCTCCTGAGCTAAACCATGTTGTTTTTAGCGGGAGTCAAGTTATTTGTACACTTTGCATGCAGGGATATATCTTTGAATTGCTTACTGCACACAGATACTGACCAGTTTTACTTTTACACTGTTATTTAGACCTGAAGTAAACTTTTTGTCCACCGTACTAGACTTGAGACTGTTACTGGTACGTCAAAACTGATTAATTGTCTTGGTGGACTGGCATATATATTTTGCAATTTATAGATTTATTACATTTGTCCTATCTTGTGTTTCTAACTGAAGTGAGCGCTATTTGATGTGATTGTCTTTTTTATGATACATGTTTGTACTGTGGATATCTTTCTACCATTCTATTCACAAAAAGCTGCATATACTTTCTTCCTTGCTCTAATCCTATACCCCTGACATATATACACATATTTAGACCTGAGCTGCCTTTCAACTCTAATACTGTTTGCAACAGATAAAATATGACTCCTCTGCAATCAACATGGTTTAGCCCAGGAGTAACTTTACTCTCTTATTTTCAATATCTGAATCAGGTCCATGGTCATTGGGCCATATCCAGACCTACGCTGGCTGGCATTAAGACGCCAGCCAGCAGCATAAAACCCGATCTGCCCATGTGCCGGACAGATGTTGCCCAGCGTAGCTATGGAAATGCCCAATCATAGATCGGGCGTCCGTAGCAGCAGCGTAGTAAAGCTGGAGGGGGCGTTCCCCTCCGTTACTACGCTGCAGTTAGTGCAGGTAGGCGGTAGAGGGAGGGTAATGAGGCTGGGAGGGCGGCGTTAGCGTAGCAAAGCCACCATCCCAGCGTATTAACACTTGCTTACGCCGGCTGAGGTTAGGATAGCCTTCAGTCGGCATAAGCGAGTGTTAATACGCTTGGGCAAGGGGGAGTGAAGCGATCGTAGCTCTGGATCAGGCCCATTGCATGTAAGTTTAATTTTTGCACGCAAAACATTTTTAAGTCTGGATCGGGTAATAATTCTCTATAACGGATAGCAAGACCAGACTTTGATCCAAGTTATGTAATCTAAAAAAACAACAATCACAGGAGGATTATGCAGGCATGAAGTGCTGCATATTGACAAATACACACACACATATATATATTCCTATCTTTAAACATTTGCAAATATGCGATAAGCTATCAGCCACTTAAAATGCTTCTGTGGTAGCAATCAATCCTCCAAAGAACAAAGATACAGCTGCATATGGTAAGTATTAATATGACCCCTCTAGCCGCAGCCTGGCCCTAAGACTTGCTCCCCCGCAGCCTGGCCCAAAGACTCCCTTCCCCATAGCCTAACCCTAAGACTTCCTTCCTTGCAGCCTCACCCTAAGACTCTCCTTACCACAGCCTGACCCTAAGACTCCCTTCCCCTCCCTGCATCTTAACCCTAAGACTTCCCTCCCTGCAACCTAACCCTAAGACTTCCCTCCCTGCAGCCTGTCCCTAAGACTCCCCATGAACTACTACTCCCCATAGACTCCAATATAATACTCAACTATCCAATGATTTCTGAATTAACTAATGTAAATCTGGTATACTTACACATTCATTAATAAAATATTCTAATTAGTGCTATTTTCAAACAAGAAAAGAAAATTAGCTTCTGCCTGTGTCTATTTCAGAAATAGCATTTTTGTGCTAGAGACTGCATCCCTTTATTATGAATTAGTTAAACTAAAACATTGTTATTGTTGTACCTGGTGACTATACAGTAATCCTCTATGAGGTTACCTATAAATCACACACCTAAATTGTGTTGTGTATTGGCAAAAACAAATGGCTATTCTTTTAATGTGTTTGCAAGGGGGAAAAAAAAACTTCAATTTAGTTGCTTGGCAATTGCTATTCAAACAGACAAAGCATTTTAGAATGCTTACTAATTAATTGCTAATAACCTGCTGGGAACATAACAAATACTGGTACAAAATTGTGGAACTGGTTATCATGTTTGTTGAAGCGAAATTGATTTAATTATTTTAATCAGTGCAGTAGCGTAACAGCAGGACATTAAAATATATATTGTATGAGGTATATCCTTTCCATGAAATCAGTCCACAAATCCATTTATTTTAGCCGGTTATGGGTGTTACGGTTGATCAAAAAAGAGCCTTGAGTGATTTCATTTAATTTATTTTATTAAATGGTGTGTATGTAGAACAGTAGAATCAATCTAAGCACAATTTATTAAAGCAAATCTACCAATAGTGAACTGTATTTTTCAAAGTGTTTCATCCTAGATATTAAATATCATGTGCAAATAATATATAGTAGGTAATTGTTCAGTGCTTGTATGAGGTAAGGTGAATGAATTACCAATAATTAAAGAAAGTGTTGTGAACCATAGACTCATACTTTGTTCTGGCAGTACAAGATATATAATAGATCTAATATATACTGTGCAGTGTTGTCCGTCAGCAGATTCATGAACTTAGACATGCCCTGTAGCTTCTGCAATTGTTCAGCCATAAACTGCATAATTATGATCAATCAACATTCAGGTGTGGAATAGACTAATTTGCAGGAACATGTCGTTACTGTATATTGAATGTTTTAGTTCACACCTTCACCCTCTCATGTACCGCAGCCAGGTGCGAGAGGTCACAGCGGTGAGTTGTGTTGGGATCTGTATATGGGGTCTTTTATTCTGGGCATGCACAGTGCAAAGGTATGTTAAGATGTGCAATGTCATCATACATACGTAAATACATACAGTCTGATTTAGGCACATAAACCGCATGAATATTTGTTAAAGCAAGTAGTTTGCCTAATAAATGGTTGAACAAAAATCTAGATACATTCATCTATAGTTTATAACAGTTAAAACAATTAGATTGTAAATACCAATTCCAAGTATTTCATGTATATTGTTGGTACTTGTATATGTTATAAGAAACATATACCAGAGACCGCGGCAATCTTTGCTGTAACTTTATTCAAAAAATATTTTAATATATGTTTTACAAATTCTATTTAAAAGCATACATCCCACAGCAGCTATTTTCAGTAGGCTATACTGATGCATGGACTACAATGGGTGTGGCTTACAAAGCCAAAGTGGAGAAGTGGGTCTAGCCATGTTTGCTAGCTTGAATGTCAGGTGGTGTGTATTAAGAATAAGAATAACTATTTAACTCAGTAGTTAAGTTATTACACAGCATTTTAGGATCAGCTGTTTTCACCTATTCATCATTCAGTGTTGAAAACATCCTACCTATGAACAATAGCAGAAAAAACAGAACAATTGAAAAATTGCAACACAAGAACGTGTGTCCTTTTTTTTGTAATTTTTATACAACTTGTTTGTCCTTGGGGTACTTTTACAAAAATAATTTGGACTGTAAATGACTTGGCAAGGAAAAATAAAGTGATATTATTTCCTTCACATAAAAGTTCATGCATAGTGTCACGGTTGGTAGCAATAAAACTTAAATCAAATTTCTTGTCAGTACTTTTTCATAGCATTCTCAGCTTTATTCCTCCAGTAGACAGCTTAATGAAATTTGACTCTGTAACATGTCCACTTCATTCTTATAGAGTTTATGTCATCTTCTTCACATCAGTAATGATAGATCTGATCCCACAGCCCAACGAATACCCATTTCATGACAAATGAAATTACTTTTTCTTCTGCCTATTTCACAGTACATATCAGTTGGCTATTCATTCGTTCATTTTACCAATATATTATCCAGTCACTACAATGGCAGAAATTTGTTCTCATTTTCTTGTTTAATAAAAATATAATGCAAAGTCTAGGCCAATAAGCAATATAAATAAAAACAAATAAAAAATACAGATTAAGTAAATATCTATCTATCTATCTATCTATCTATCTATCTATCTATCTATCTATCTATCTATCTAAAATTTTTGGCTGGACATTGTTTACCTTTGTTACATTTGTTTGAATAAAATTAACATTTTGAAAATATATCATGATAAATGGCAGAAGCCTGAAAGTCAAACCAATATATATTCTTAGCTGAAATGCCATAGAACCTCGATTTACAAATAGCGTAATATTTAAACTTTAAGATTTGCTCATTCATTTTAAAGTTTTCTGCAAGTTTTGTGCAATGCTGGGCAGGAGCATTTTAAGTAAATATATATATATATATATATATATATATATAAAGTATCTAGACTTTCTTTTGGGTCTTGTAGCTCATGTAAACAGCTACCTTCAAACTACATTACCTATCCTATCCCGATGACAATCAGCTTGCAGTGGAGTTGGGCTATGAGCTGACAGAACAGTGGGCGGATGGGATAATTCAGCAGATCAGTTACCAATCTGTGTGAGAATAGAGCAGACTAAAATCCGTCAGGTCAGTCTCATGCATACAGTATCGTACACTCCCATAGACACTAATACAATCAAACATGTGGTTCAAATCTTATTTCTGAATTGATGCCAGATTTGTTTGTCATTTGTTGCCTGCTGGTGTGATACTAAATATTACAAAGATTAATAGTACTGTGAGTCCTTTGGATGGTCAAAAGGACACAACATGTGAACTTAAAGGGTGTCATTTTCCACATCACACTTGTCCACTCAATGTAATCTAAAAACTACTGATTGTAACTGCTAATGTCACAAATTACCCTGCAAATCCCCTGGGTTTAAAAACCCCGGGGATTTGCAGGGCTGGTAATCTGAACATGGTATAAATGAATATTTACCTTGTACAAATTTTTTTTATTACCTTGATAAAAGTCTCTAAAGTAGGACCGAAACATTAGCTTACATTTTGGATAATAAAGATAGATAGATAGATAGATAGATAGATAGATAGATAGATAGATAGATAGATAGATAAGATGCATGATCAAGGTGTAATGGCAAAACAGGTACAGTAAAAGTACAGACAAAACCATGTTGAACTGCAAGGGAAGGCACATTTAAATTGTGTAATTCAGAATCAGAGTTGAGAGATAAGCTTTTCTAGATAAACTTCAATTTAAGGAATAAACATAAAGCTATGCAGTATGTGAATGCATTTGCAAAAACCTGCATGTAAAATGATTAAAATGTATTTGCACCCCTCACATAGCAATATGGGTTTTAATCTACACTTGCAAATGTTTTTAACTTATTTTTAAACTCTGGATCAGCCATAAGGTCATAATGAAGATGCCACATTTTATTATATGGTTCCCTGAAATGCAATAATTATATTATTGTCCATAGTTCTTAAGCATCAGTTTTGAAAGAAAGAAATAGAAAATGGCACATACATGATTTTCTCAATTGAATTCCTTGACCGCATAACTGAACAATAATAAGGTATAAGAGAGAAAATATTCAATTCTCATATTACTTTAACATTTTAGACCATGCATAATTTGCTAGAAATTGATACTTCTGTCATAAAACAATTACAATCTTTTGAAAATGCATACTGGAATTTTTTAGACCATTTTAAACCTTTCAGTCTAATCTGGAACATCAAAAATTATGTTACCCCAAATGAATGAATATATCACATTTAATCATATGAAAATAAATAAATAAATCTTCTTAGATCTTCTTGTTGACAGGTTTTATTAATCCTATAGAATGATATTCTTTTAAAACATAGAAGGCTATTCCATTTTTATAAACAAGTAAATAGCAAATAACAGTCATTCTGGTTTTTGATAATTAGGTCTGTTATTAAAAGCTCTAGGTCCTGTTTTTTATTGAAACTAAACAATACAAAATAAAAATGATTCAGTAGTTAAAAAAAATTAAATACATCTCAAATATCAATGCATTATATAGCCACCAAAACATTCCATAGATATTATTTGATTTTTCTTTCATTTTTATTTTTTGAAGCAGAGGACATAAAAAAACAAACAAAAAAAGCGTCTTTGCAGAGGGACTTGAGTAAACTGGAGGATTGGGTGGCCAAATGGAAGATGAGGTTTAACATAGATAAATGTAAGATTATGCATTTAGGAATCAAAAACAAGCATGCAATCTATAAATTAAATGGGATAAATTTAGGAGAATCTTTAATGGAGAAGGATTTGGGAGTGCTTGTGGACAATAGACTTAGCAATAGTGCTCAATGCCAAGCAGCAGCTGTAAGGGCCAATAAAGTATTAGCATGCATAAAAAGGGGCATAGATGCAAGGGAAGACTGTGTAATTTTGCCACTATATAAATCATTGGTAAGGCCTCATCTCGAATATGTAGTTCAGTTCTGGGCACCAAGCCATAAAAAAACATTTTGGAACTAGAAAGGGTTCAGAGAAGGGCAACAAAATTGTTAAAGGGTATGGAGTCACTGGGACACGGGGGCACCCACTAAGGTTAGAGGAAAAGAAGTTTCACAACCAGTAAAGGAAAGGGTTCTTCACAGTAAGGGCAGTCAGGATGTGGAATTCACTGCCAGAAAAGTTTGTGATGGCAGATTCACTGGATATGTTTAAGAAAGGATTAGATATATTTTTAGCAGAAAAGGACATTCAGGGTTACCAGGACCGCTAATTTAAATAAAGGACAGTAGTGGAGCAAGGGAGAAATGTATGTATTTATTTATCTTATGATTGCAACAGTTTGGAGGTTGCCCTAACTTCAAATATAAAGATAGGGATCACAGGAGATCCAAAATAGGTTGAACTTGATGGACTGTTGTCTTTTTTTCAACCTCATCAACTATGTAACTATCTATGAAAAGACCCTTAATTTCAGTTATCATTTCCCCTCCTGGTATTTCATACTATTCCATTTATCCTCAATACATACTAGGTTCTGTAACAACAGTATTAAGTATCCTAAAATATATCATGTAGTTAAATTTGTCAGTTATGTGTACTTTACTTTCCAACGTTTCAACCGGTACACTCCGGTTTTCGGCACGGAGAAAAAATTACAATACTGCTCTAATTCTCCCTGACGAAAACCGGAGTATACTGGTTGAAATGTTGGAAAATAAAGTTATCCGGATAGGCACTGTTTCACTGCTACAAAGTCTCCTGAGTGACTCCATGCTACATATATTTGTCCATTCTTACCGGAGTGCACCGCGAGCAAGTTGGACTTAATAGGAGGAGTGACGATTTCAAGTATTGTGTGTGTATATATA
>WWET01002962.1:154463-164549 GCA_011038615.1 Limnodynastes dumerilii | reverse complement strand
ACAAAGATATACAATACATTGCAGCAGTGCCCCACAAAGATATACAACACAAGCCACCAGTGCCCCATAATAAATAAAAACACAAGCCACCAGTGCCCCATCATAAATAAAAAAAACAAGCCACCAGTGCCCCATAATAAATTAAAAAAACAAGCCACCAGTGCCCCATAATAAAGTAAAACCCCAATTTACATTAAATACACTGTAAAATATCGTCATATATGTCCCCTTGACAAAAAATTAAAATATAAAAAAAGTCCCCAAAATGTGTCCATAAAATAAATAAAAACAACCTTACCTGTTCTGATGGGGGTCCCGGTTCAGTCTTCTAAGCTTTTAATCCGATGGGGTGGTCTTGACCCTATTGGTCCGCCGCTTACTATGTCCTGCAAGCAGGACATCCCCGGCGCTAATGACAGGTTGGCTGGCATTGGGCTATATATATACCCTCTGCCAGCGTGGGAAATTACCAAAGTCTCACGATGGAAATTGCACATCCGCATACTACTCTGAACAGCACCTTACGTGCTATTCAGAGTGTGCTATAGGATGCACGGAAGTGCATCCTTGAATAGCACGTATTCAAATGAGCATGTGCGATTCCGCATCGCACATGCTCGGAACTCTGAATCCGGTCCCAGGTCCGTATGAATCCATACTAATAAATCGCAATGCATTCCAACCATTCGAGTCTTGGCTTAGTTTGCAAGTGGGTGTTTCTTTTATTCACTTTACAGCACATAGGTGTTCTCACTTGCTCTGATTTAGACTTTCATACTTCCAGGAATTTATGCACTCTTGAGTTATAACACTTATGGCAACTCTTGGCTGTCTCAAGGCTTTCCATGGCTCAGAAATCCAATCACATGGAAACTAGAATGATCTGATAAAAAAAATATGTATTCATTTCTTTTGTAGGCTTATTGATTTTCTAAAAGTGAAATGTTCTCAAAGTTTTTGCATGCAGTTATTAAAATTAAGCAAAGCCCCAATCAATGTTCTTTTTACTGTTTTTTGTAAGGCAAGTATTTAAAATAACCAAAACATAATGATTTTTTTATGCTAGAAAAAAATACCTTTATGATTAGTAGAAATAAGGCAGCTTTGTGTTGACTTGGCAAAAGTAGCAAGGGCAGACTTAAAAATGGAAAAGAAACTGCTGTGCAGTTGACAAAAGTTAAGTGAGTACTTGAGAGAATCATTCATCACAGCTGCCAAAAAATGACATACCCTTGAAAGAAAAGTAGCCTAAAAATTTAGAGTTATGTGTAAAAAACCAAGGTAAAGCTTTATCTTATTTTAAAGGCATAAAGGTATAGAGGACCTTTCTGCACATTGTTGTTATTTCATTCCTTTCATAGCTGTAAACACTTTTTTATATATTCTATTGTTCAAAATGTCACTAGATCAACACAGTGCCAACCCCACATGTTATTTGTCTCCAGTAAAATATATTTTAGAACTGACATTACAAACCAAAAGTAGTCAGGAAAAATATTTTATATTAAATGTAAACATATTATATTACAATTATGGTCAGGAAAATTTTATTATATTACAATATAAGCATATAAACAATATAAACATATTATAATATAAACATATTATATTACAATTATTATATTACATTTATGGTCAGGAATATTTTATATTATATTAGGTGCCCCCATTACATGCATCCTATTAAGAGTTGTGATGTTTTGCAGCTCTGGATAAAACATATAGAAACATATACAAATGAATGCATATAGGCAGAGGCTGTGAGGTGTACTGCTGCAGCTTATATAGGTTTGCATGTTGCCAATGGGATTTTTTATTTTAGTATCTAAATACATTAAAGCCATTTAAAAAAAAAATCCCAATTGTGTAATTTATGTATTAAATATTTAATATTTCATATATTTTATGTTTAAAAAAAAAAATTCCCATATAAGATAAACCACAAAAAAATAATCAAAAGCTCTGATGGAAAAAATTATTATAAAAATAGAGATTACTCAAATTGTAATTTGACACATGTAGTGTACCTTCTGGAATATGGGTGTGGTTTATTTTGTATAGGGAAGACCAAACGCCCATTGAAGATAAGAGCGTTGGAACATTATCGAAACATTCTGAATAATGTCCAAAACCACAGTGTCCCACGTCATTATAATATAGTTCATAATGGAAAGCCTGATACTATGAAAATTAGAGCAATTGAAGTAATCAAGAAAAATAAATGAGGAGAGAGAGAATTTCTGGATACTATCTCTGAAAACATTGGCCCCACAAGACCTAAATGAAACTTTTGAACAAACTCCTTTTTTATAATCTACCTCTCTTGTAATCATCCCAATCTTGTATTTTTTTTAAATAGCCTCTATATAGAAGATTTGTGATATTGACAGTTTGTAACTGACATGTATTTATATGCGGGACATGCAATGGAACAGTGAGAAAGGGCTTAATAGTTGTGAATCAAATTTCTAGTATAAGGAGTGAAATATCTATGGTGTGTCTAGTCCCCAATGTCCCTTTGTGAAGAGAGGTTGCCGCTCATGAGAATTTTAAATACATGTCTATATGTGCATTGAGCTGCAGCCAAACAGCTAAATTTCTGTGATTGAGAGATAATTATACTGTGAGTTTATGAGAACAATCTTTGTATATGCTGTTATAAGTTCCTATTCCAGGCCAGGTGATGTGAGGGGAAGAAATCTTAAGGACCTTTTGATGCAAACAGATGTTTCTTAATTAAAAATGTTACCAACCACTTGCTTAGTCAACCAGAATGTTATAAATATTTGGACTGCATCACTTGTCGTCACATGGAACCAGGCAAAACTTTATCGTATCCTCATTTTGCTAAAATTTATAAGATCCGTCATGTGTTGACGTGCGTGTCTAAGATTGTGGTGTACATGTTGCGATGTCCTTGTGGAGCCTGTTATATTGGGAAGACTAGGAGAATGTTATGTGAGAGACTCAGAGCCTGATTCATACTTAAGAAGGAGCTTATAATTAAGAGAGGAAAGTTACTCCTGGGCTAAACCATGTTGATTGCAGGGGAGTCATAATTCATCTGTTGCAAACAGTATTTGAGTTGAGAGGAGGCATTTTCTATCCCCAGTCTAAATAACAGTGTAAAGTAAAGCTGATCAATATCTTTTGCAGTAAACAATTCAAAGATATATAACTGCATGCAAACTATACAATTAACTTGACTCACCCTGAACTCAACATGGTTTTGCCCAGGTATAACGTTTCCATTCTTAATTTTAAGCTCCTTCTTAAGTCTGAATCAGGTCCTCTATCTTCACAGGTCCACTATGAAGCCATTTCTAATGAGAATTCTGATCAACCAGTGGCAAAACATTTTCTGGAGCAGCACCATAATCTGGCCGACCTGAGATGCAAGATCATCAATCACATCAATCACATTACCCTGAATCCCAAGGGCGAGGACTGTGACAAAGCCCTATTACAACTGTAGTCTAAATGGATCTTTAGCCTGGTATTGTGAACCCAGGAGTCGTTGCCTCTACATTGCTTTTTGTAGTACAATTCCTGAATGATACTTTACTAAGTTTCAATGTTCCATTTGCTGAAGTGCAATCTTTGATGTTGGTGCTCTTGGACTTTTTGGTTCCTGTTTTGATTATATTCATGTACATATGAAAACTTTTTCTCCCAGTTTGGTTTTTCAATTCCTTACAGAGATTCTGACTGATGTTTAGCACTGCAGGATGTCATTCTTTTTGTTTTTTTACTATATATATATAAATAGCAATATGGTGGTGTTTTGTGGCTTTGTTTGATATGTGTGCATCATGGTTAATCTATCTGTTTAAGATGCTGATCCCTGTGGTCTCATTTAGCAGTGTGTTGAGTTTTTGTGAGATGGTATCGCTATTGATTATTATGTGGGTTATACCGCTGTGTTTGTCATTATTTACAAGGTTCTTTAGATTCAATGTTTATTCCATGCATTTTATGTGAGTATCTGCTTTTACGTTATATATGGCTGGCCAGTGATGCGCAGAACTGGTTTACTGTGTGTTTTTATCTTTATTTAGGTTGGATGAGGTGACTGACTGTTGTAGCTCCTTACGCTTCCTGTTGCTAAGTGACAGTGACGTCCTGGGCTCTGAGTTGGTTGGTAATGAGGCTACCATGGCAACTGAGTGACAGTACCTGGCTGGATGCCAAGGATGGCCTCAATCTTGTCAATAGGCATATCTAGCTGTGCTGCAGGTTGGGCAATGGTTGGTCTGACATTGGTGTGGTCAGTGATTACATTTCATTATATATTGTCTGTTCGGTTCATTAAATTATTAATTCTCTCTGATGAAAGAGAGCATCACTCTCTGAAACATCGGAATAAAAGGAAAGTGTGTAAAATTTGTTGAGAGCTAAATTACCTCAGGAGACATCCTTAAAGCCTCCAAAATAGCTGCTGTGGAACAACACCCACTCTCAGCTGTTGATCCCAGACATGCTTCAAAACAGAATTTTTCTTTGTTTCTCTTAACGCAGATTACCTCGGCCTTTCATGCATCTCTTTGCATTAACTTATAAATTGATCTTTCATTTTGTGTATTCTGTATAAATATACATTTATTTATAAATATATTATTTTATTTATACATGCAATATTATTTATTTAAGGTTGTAGGTATTTTAAAAAATATAGTTGTCAAAATGCTTTGGAGATTCAGTAAGTGACAAATTAAGTGGCAAATTACATATTCATGAAGGATAACTGTGGGCAAAAAATAATTTCTATTACTATTAATGTAAACACCATATTTGTGTAATATAACATAACCAGTGCTGCCAGAATCATACAGCATCTTCTCAAAGGTACAACAATCTTTATTGCAACTAAGGCTAATGGACTGTGATGATTTTCTAGTAAGACCCTGCTGATATAACAAGTAAAACATAGTGATGAGTCTTAGAATACCTCCTTACCTGCAGGCATGAGTCCTGCACATTTATTTTGACAGGTGAATGCTGCACAATCTACAGAATAATATTGTAATGTTCATGTAAGCATATTATTATAAAAGAACAATATAATAAACGTTACACGCTGCATATGGCAGCAGCGTGTAATCATGCCTCTGTAATTTTGCTGGGTACTCCAGTCCTGATTTCCCCTGCAGCATCTCTCCCTGCTAGGTTAACCTGCTTAATCATCCGGCAGCTGGATTACCTTAGCCTTGTTGTCATGTGCATTTAGCAGCCAATGGGGATGTGGCTCTCCCTTTAATTAGCTGCCACCTGTTACATTCTGTGCTGGTCATAGCCTCTAGTTTTCTAGTGTCTCTGTGCCAGTATTCTGTTAGTTACCTGTTGCCTTGTGCTATTTGCTTCTTGCTTTCTTGAGTGCCCCAGTTCTGTCCTTGCCCGGTACCTAGCCTCATACCTTGTGTCTCCATTCCCTCTATCTCCCACCTTGCTGTTCGGTCCCATTTGTATTTACCTAGTTTATCCTGTCTGACTGTTTCTGTTAACCCCTTGTGGGTTTCCGCTGTTTGCTTGTGTGTGTGAGAGCCCTGGTTAGTTTAATCTGTCTTGTCAGTCCTGTCTGTTACTTCCTAGTCTGCCGTGTCTGTTCAGTGTTTTGTGTAGTTTGTTACAGGTCAGACTCTGCTGCCTGTCTCCTCCCACTTTCTCCTCTGTCTAGCTCTCGCCTGTCTGACTCCTTCTGTGTTTTTTCTGCTCCTCTCCCGGGCATTCTCTCTAGGGCTGTATCCTGACGGATTCCTACCCGCTCCAGTCTATCCCCACCATCAGGGGCCCTAGCGAACACTCGGTCCGATCTCAGGCTCTACACCCGGGTGAGTTGCTCGTTCCTTATTGTCTTAGTACCCGGTCACCCCGGTCCTCGGCCAAGGTAATCCCAGGGTACCCTTACTCCCAGACACCCCAGCGGTGTCGTAACAATAAACCCATCATTATTCAATAACTTCTTTTGAAATAATCCTCTAAGATGCTCAATGCAAGCAACAGAACACAGAAATGCTAAATTCTTATAAAAGCTTACTTCTCCTGCCCCACATTGAACACAATTGCTGGTGGATGTTTTCAGAAGAGGTGGTGTGACACAGAAAGATAGCAGGATCTGCCTTCCTGTTAGAAATAGGTAAGTTAATTAGTACAATGGTTATACCAATACTTGATTTATTTAACTGTATCTGATTACATGGCGCTATAGCCTCCTGAAACATATTGAGGGAGTGCTAACAGAAAAGATTTCTGAGGCTAGAAAGGATAGCCTACATTCACTGACAGAAAACAATTTTTTTAAGGAGTCAGGTTTTTTTTTTTTTTTTTTTAATCTATAAATTTTTAACACTTTTTTTTTTTTTTTTTTTAAAGCTGAGGGCATGTAATTAAGCTAAGTGGTGGCACTGCTTCTTGCTTGGAACAGCACTCTGCCATCTTTTTTAGAGCAAAATAGCTGTGGATGTAAATTACATTTAGCAAGGGATTTATGAATCTAGTTAAAGTGGTGAAATTACAGTAGAAATGGTAAGTGCAGAAGTAGTAAAATGAGAACACTATGTGCAGCAGAATGGTAGATAACTGAAAAGCATTATTTTTTTTTAACAGGTTTTTATATAGCTCTATAAGAATATATAGTGCTTTACAGAGAATATTTAACATTCACATCAGTCCCTGCCCCATTGGAGCTACATTCTAATTTCCCTAACACAGACACAGTTCATTCCATTTACCATTTTCCATCTGGGTTTCCTTCTCCTATCCTTCTTCTGTGTTAAGCTTGCCATACAATTATCGATCCCAGCAGGGGGTGGCCTGATAAACGGGACGATTTCCCACAAGGGAAAGGTCCCGTTATCGGCACCATACACATCTCCTGCTGGGACCGATAATCCTAGCAGAAGAGGGAGGGGGAGGGCTCTCTACTACTCTATGTACTTTACTTCTCTGACAGCCTCGAAGTATCCCTTCAAATAGCATAATAGATAGATCTGAAGCAGCACCTTTGAAGAATAGGCAGCCTTTCAGATACCTGATTGGCTCCCTTAAAATATTGGGAGCCCTCTCCCGATATAAATAAAACATGTTAAAAGACCAAATAATCATACCAGAAAATTTTTGATACGTGTATTTGACATTTAAAAATCTGATCCTGGCCACTAACTACAGCTATTATTTGCCCAATCAGCCGATAATTGAGTGATTAGGCTGATAATCACTCTATTGTATTGCCAGCTTTACACCTGCATGCAGCATTCCTTTACTACTATAGGATACCTTTTCACCTCCTTGCAAAGGTCTGGATCTGGTCTAATTAGAGCAAGGAAGATGATGGAAGACGCCAATTAAAAAAAAATCCTAACTTTTAAAATAAAAAAGAAATGAAATATCGTTTTTTTTGTTTTTTTTTATTGGAAGGACTGGAGTGAAAAATATATCTTAGGAATATAGGCAAATATAAATAATAGCTATACCTTTGCATTAGAAGTGCTCCAATTATCGATATAAAAACTTCTTTGATATAGGAGATTTTTTTAAATTTGTTTTTGAATTTTTGTCTTACTGTGAACTTTGTGTCATCACTTGTACCACCCAGTTGTGTTTATGTTTACTCAATATGCATGTTGCATTTTTGCTTGTACATTACCTTTATGAAGCTGCAGACCCTTTGTGAAGCCTTTTAACTAAACGTTATTAATAATAGTAATAGCAGTGAAAATAGTAATAATAATAATAATAATAATGATGATGATGTGCGTGTGTGTGATATATTCATGTCTAGAACGTATGAATTTCCATTACTTAGATCATAGGACATGATCCAGACCTGGAAGTCTGCACGGAAGAGGGGAGTGCATGCCCCTTTTACAGCCCTATTTCATACCTAACTCTTACTTCTTCTCATGGATCTGCAACTGTGTGGGTGCAGATCCGTGCAGAACTGCCACTCTCTGCCCCCTGGCAATCATTAAAATGCCTTACAATGCCTGCCTGGTGGGGATAAGGAATGCAGAAGTGAAGGCCCATTTCACAGAACTTCTTCCGCATGGAAGGAGTTACGACTCGTAACATTTGCCGATGTTACTTATCAGGGGACTTATGCAAGAGACTTATGCAAGTCCCCTTAAGTACCTAATTCAGGATCAGGCCCATAACGAGGACTGTGATTTCAAATACTCGTACATTTGTTCCCATCAGAATGTTACATTTTATAAACATGAATAGGACTAAATAAAAATGTAATCGATCTGCTTTTAAAATCAGCCCTATGTGTTTACTCTGCTGAAGTTTAATTATGAAACCAATGACACACAATCACGATTCTCATGGGGGTTTATATCTTTTTTTCTATCTTAGACTGAGGCTCAGATTCAGTATTGTAACATAACAAAATCTAGCTATGTGTTATTTGTTATAAGCCATTCTTGGTTGCTGACATTTCTGAGTAGAAGGATAGTAAATCATAATCCCCAAGACTACTCATTAATTTTTAAAACTTGCTAAATTAAGTTAAAAGTTTGTTCTCTCATTCTTTTGGGCTATAAATTCTGCTTATGGCTACTCTAATGTAAAATCCTGAACACTATAATAAATAAGTTGTCACAGATTAAATTTAACTGTAGCAGGCATTAAGGTTTCAACAAAGCATTATTTTCTCCCTAGATGTAGTAGCCACCTGCCATACTGGTGACTCCAGGGATCTGAGTATTTTTCACACCAAATGAATTGTATTTTCATTGCAGACAATGTCATTATCAGACCTGTGGGCAGCCATCAATCAATTTATGATCTCTTAGTCATGGATCACTGCTGTTAAGAACTTGCTAGATTGTGTAAAGGAAACACAAACATGTTTGTTTAGCAAGCGGTTTTACTTGGAGTAATACTCTGGAGGAGCAGGCAAGAAAATATTTCCTGCGTCTTACAATTAATATCCTTACTTCTTGCAGATTTAATTAGAACATTGTCTAAAATATTTGTACACCCTTGTGAAAGTACTTAGACATATTGAACAAGACAAATTAAATATAGTCAAACTATAAAAGGATTTTTTTTTTCTAAAGCCAGACATATAAAAAAATGGGTATCATACCTACATTTTGTAAGGAGTGTATTTTTTTTTAATCAGAAAAGATTATGTATATCACTAATCCCTGTGAGGTGTACTCATGTTGGCACAGTAGTTGATTCCAGCTTCTAATGTTCCCGAACACTACATTTAGCATTTTCACTTACTAGATAAAAGAATTTGCTAAAATTTTAATCAGTTAAATTGATTAGGAAATGCTGTAGTTCACATAAACTATAAAGCTCTATATACTTTTAAAAGCAATGTTTTTTGATACAGGTTAACATGATCTGAAATGCTTGTGGAATAATAAGTTCCTAAATGGTTTTACAGTGATTGTAAACAACAAATATAAAATTATACTAAAACGTATATGTTGCATCAGCCTCTATTATTCAAAATATCAACATTTAAAAAATAAAAATAATGTAAAACCACAATATAATGCTGTATTTTATTAGGAGAGAAAAGAATAGGATTATGTTGTTGTTTTTTTTTATGTTTGCTTTGAATGTTTCACTTCCAATAAAGTGTCCCAGACTCTAAATCAATTTCCTCTGTCAATTTGATTGCCACTAAACTTAGAAATATTTATTCATTCATATGTTTAAACATTTGTACTTGTTAATATGATTACATATGACTGATGCATAGCTTTCAAAGCTAAGATAAAAAGGATTATCATTTGCATAGTCCATTAGAGCAACATTCACAGTGGGCAAATTATTTTGAACATTGTATTATGCTTGTTTAGTTTAACTATGCAATGATTTACGAATAAATGGTATCTCAGACACTGACAGACACAAAGATACATAGTTTAAAACAAAGTAAAACAAACATGGGGGTAGAGCCAGAACTACGTCCGTCTTCCATAGACAGTCGTAATTCAATGAACAATAGCTACTGCGCATGCATAGCAGCTATTGTACGTAATCTGCGTATCGTTTCAATACGTAGATTGCGTATATGCGGTCTAAAAGACTGCATATACGCAATCTACGCATCGAAACGATACGCAG
>WWET01002962.1:117911-143674 GCA_011038615.1 Limnodynastes dumerilii | reverse complement strand
TTATTTCCAGTGACTTAAAGGTGGCCAAGCAATGTAACAAAGCAATGAGAAAGGCAAGTCAGATGCTTGGTTGCATAGGGAGAGGAATTAGTAGCAGAAAGAGGGAAGTAGTGATGCCCCTTGGTATGACCTCACCTAGACTACTGTGTTCAGTTCTGGAGGCCATATCTCCAAAAAGACATAAATACATTAGAGACTGTGCAAAGAAGAGCAACTAAAATGTTCCATTGCCTGTGTAACAAATCATACCAAGAAAGGCTAGAGGAACTAAACATGTATAGCTTGGAGCAGAGAAGGGAGAGGGTGGACATGACAGCAGCTTTCAAATACATCAAGGGTTGTGACAGGCTAGAGGAGGGTAGCATTTTTCAAAAGAAGAGATGTAATAGAACACGAGGGTATGAATATAAACTGGAGGGTGGTAGATTCAGAGGAAATGTGCAGAAAAATTACTTCACTGAAAGGGTGATAGATAAGTGGAATAACCTCCCATCTGAGGTGGTTGAGGTCAATACAGTGGAACAGTTTAATAATGCTTGGGATAAATATAAGGATATCCTAAATTGTAAACTAAATTGAGGGTAAATAGGGTCTAGGGTCAGTATAGTTTTGAACACACAAATGGGCAGACTAGATGGGCCATGTGGCTCTTATCTGCCATCACTTTCTATGTTTCTATGTTAGACTAACATATGGGATCTGCTATTATTGTTGGATCTGAACCATAGTTTTTATTATTACTAGAAATGTTACATATTCCCCCTGGAAATGAATGGGCTTATGCAGAGTTTGAGAGTAACAATACAAATAATTAAAGTCTGCACCTGGATAAGTCATGTTGCAATGTAAGTTTTGTAAATTATTATTATTATTATTATTATTGTTGTTGTTAGTACTAGTAGCAGTAGTTTTATTAATTAGTTAAGCATTACTTGTTGATTTGTACACAAATAAACAGTTTTTACATTTTAAAGTCATCCATGAATTATATTTGCTCTTACACATTTTTCCCAAACATGGCCTCCTTGTGTCTTTTCAATCCCTTGTATTCTTCTGACATTTTACTTACCTTTGCTGATTTCTATGTTCTCTTCTTATCTCTCCTTACCCTTCACAGTGGTGACTGCAGCTAGATGACAAGGGAATGGATCGGACTAGTACTAAAGAACTAGTAAACAGAATGTCTTATGTCGGCCAATAGTGACCAGAGAATAAATTACATGTTTAAAAGAAAATTCACAAAATGCTCTCAAAAAAAATATTGCCAATCATAGGGGTAAAAGGGGGTTTTTAGACTACAAGAAACACTCTGCCCCCCTGGATGTGCCCTTTAAAGTAATAAAATGTTTCTTTCTGAGGATATTCTTACTGCACTTTTTACGTACAAGACTTTTTCCTCTGACTTCCGATCCTTTGTACTCCTGTTTTAGGTCTTTGATTTTATAAATGGTTGAATACATTTGAAGCACATTCCTTGCCATTAAATTTCTTGTCATATTTTTTCACACTATATAATTATATATTAATTGCATTTTCTGGTACATACTGTAAACAGCTCAAATAATGTGAAATGGGTAGCAGACAGAATTGAGTCCCTCAGAGGCATGATAGGCAAGGTAAATTAGGTTAGGTAGTGGGAGTTGTTTGACCTCTACAATTATTTTATGTAATCATTATATAATAAATAATACATGCAAAGAGTATAACTAAGCATAACCTACCATGTTCCTTATATACTGAACTCTTATTTATTACTCCTTTAAAGGAATAATATAGAGCATTTCACTAAAATGAATAAACACCTATATATTTTATTACAATATAGTACAGGATGCACCACTTCAACAGCTAACAAAGAGCAGCTGCAGATATTGAATTTAAGGGAGGCCTGTATACTACCCTCTACCCTTCATGATTTCAATTATTTTGTTGCATAGTTTTTTGTCATTTTTAATGATTTAAACCACATCATAATACCCTTCCACTGCAACTTGTATTCCATATGCAAGTCACAGTTAACAGAGAAGCGGAGAGTTAATTTATTTAACTAGGGCAAAATTAAACTCCCTGTGAGTGTGATGCCACTCACCTTGTTGTTGTTGGCTATTGCCCCATGTTGTAATGGGTGCAGCTGACATGCAAGTCTTTAAAATCCATTGTTGCCTGAGGGCCTGCCGCCTTTTCCTGGATTTTTCCCACCTTTCCCTCCCTTTATTCATGCTTATGGTTTGTTGGTTCAGGCTTGCTTGGATGGAAAGCAGGCTTAGTTAATCGTATGGTGCTGTTTTTTTCTTGCTAGGTCTGTTAAGATGTTACAAAAGGTAACTGTCTTTGACCTGGTAGAATTGACAGATTTTTGTCTGAGGCTGCAGGTGCATCCTTGCGGGCGGTCTAGTTTAACACTTAAATGAGGTGTTGTGCCAAAGTTTGTATTAACCCTGTTAAGAATGTTTGTTATCTGATGCATGTTATGTTATATAAATTGATGTTCAACTGTGTTGTATTTATTTCAATTTCTTATGACCTGCTTTCTTTGCCCCCATCAAATTTAATTTAAGATAAGTATGATCTGCTTGGATCATTTGATAGATAACAAATTAATTAGTTAGTAGATTAATAAAATTTAGTTAGTTCCCAATCAAGTGTCTGTGTTTTTTAATATTATGATAAGAATAGTGGAAGGTGACTGTCAACAGGGAACTCACACATAATACATGGAACGTTTATTAATCTATCAGACACTAGCTATCTAGTTAAGAACAAGATATAAGTAGCAAAAACAAAAGGTTTCCCATAGCAAATTCCTATATTGCAGCAATGTACTGCCAATCGACTGGCAAAAATGTATTTAATGCTGTGCAAAAGCATAAAGTAAAAAAATTACAGTTAAATTCATAATCATACATTGATAGAAAAGTAATAGAAAACTGGAAGTTACTTTGAGAATCTAATGTCAGATTTCAAATTTTTTTCTTGATTACTTTTGTAAAATATAAGTGTAACAGTAATCCTGACAACAATAACTGGCAATACTTAAACCAGTCATGGATAAAAATTATTTCGCTTAATGACATGCTCTCTTATATCAAATTGAACAACCATGTAATGTTATCTAAAACAATTGATAACAAAAAGGAAATACATAATCATAAAGATTTTTAGGGAGCATTTTACAAAGCATAAAAACAGTTGTTGCTGACAAAGTTTGTGCTGGTTTCACAGTAATATAACATTATTAAATAATAACAGTAACTTAAGTAGGGTTTGTGCTAGAGGAAAATAAAAATACCAAAAATTTTCTGAGATAAATGGCTAAACTTTTCAGTAAGGTGAAATTTCCAACAAACCAGTATTTAAATGACACAGTAGATATCATGCTTTATCCTAGTTATTTCAGTTTCTGCACAGGTTCATTTGTTGCGTTATAAATGATTGGGGTTGTCAAAAAAGTTGTTCTGCTGTTTTATTAGGAAAACTTTTCTGTTCTAGTTCTATTTATCATCAGTCCGAGGAGATTGTGTGCACAAGAAAGTACTGTAGATACTGGTAGAAAGTTAAAATAAAAAAAAGTCACACAGTAAAATGATAATTTTAATAATGATAAAATATTAGACATTATTCATATTTTTTTCCCAACATCTACATTTTAGAAAGCATAAAATCAAACAATTAAAATTTGTTATTAATAATATTTTAATTTATTTTAAAAGAAAAAAATGTTAGAAGAAAGACCTTGAAAAACTTTATAACAGTTTTAATTTCTTTGTTAATTATTGTTGTAATCTTGATAATAGTGAACTGTATAATTGATACTCATGAAAAAGCCTCTGATAATCCATATAACCTTGTAACCTGCTCTCTCAAATGATATTTAATGGCTATACAACATTTCATAAGACAATTTAAAACTATGATTATATTTAAAACGTAAAAAAAATTTCATGAGCCTTCCTAATGAGGGTTTGTGTTATAAGATAGGAGGCAGAATAGAAAAAGTGCAAACTGCAAAAATTAAGGATATTGCATGGCTGCAGCTATTAAAGGTGATGGACTTGATTCAGAGTCGCGCGATTCCGCTTTGCGGACGCGGATCAAATAATTAAAAGACGTGCGATTCAAAGATGCGCATTTGCATCACAAAATCTCCACTCTGAATAGCACGGATCTTTAATTCTCTTATGCCCATTCGTACCCGCTGCACTGATTGATGCAATCCGTGTGTTTGACCGCAAAGTATTCGGATGCTATTCAGAGATAGCTTACAACAGATTAAAATAAAAGTCGGATGCGTTGCTCATAGTCACATTGCCATATTTTCATAAACGGAACTAAGTTTAAGTTTAGATCCCAAAATAAAGTTCAACAATCATTTCATACGAAAAATACACAATACACTAACAATAATAAAATATAACTTACAAAAGTTTTCAAATTTTTGGATTTAGCATTTCTCCCTTGTTAAAAATATTAACAAGAGAGAATGCATTTCTAGTACCATCGCAAAATGTTTTTGGCATATGCCAACTTTTATATGTTGTCACAAACCGCTAGTTCAGTTACAGCAGAAATCCGTGCCCCTGTGCAACGTCTGGTTTCTCGCACTGTACCGGATATTTGCCATTTTAAATTTTTCAAAGTGACATTTGAAAGTTAAATATGCGGGCAGTAGTGTTCACAAACAGCGAATTACAGCAAATGGTTGCCAGTATGGATGAGGAGGTGAGGGGGCCATACACCCCAAATTCCATAAAGAGGCATGTATTAAGGCATATTACGCCCGCTTTTTGGCATCCTTGCTGCAATACTCTGCGGCTGTGCAAATTATGTGTAACTGTTTTCTACCAACGGACCAACGGAACTCTATTAACTAAGGTAGTGGCCCTGCCCATTTGCACATCTTAATTAGCGCATTAGATGGCTCATAAGGTAAGCTTCGATTGGTTGCATATAAAAACCGGACGTCCCTTATGCATTATACGCACAGGCGAAACTGTATGCGGGAACGTGCATTTAGGGAACGTACATTGAGGGAACGCGCAGGTTTGATATTGCAATCAACATTTAATAGTTGTTTATTTATATTGAGGAGAAAGGCTGCAGAGGTAAGTTTTACTCTATTATAATAAATATTCTCTTATATATGGGTTAAAATTGTTCAAAATATTACCACCATGAGTGTTATCTGTTTGATGGGTGCTGTTGTCTTAGCAAATTCATGCCATTATGTTTAAAGGACATTGGTGTTATGTATTTGCCTGATAGATTATAATAGTCTGTTAGTATTTTATGGCAGTGTTGCTGATCCATTTTATCTACTTTGGTTAGGCCTTTACTGCACCTGTTTCCATTTTCCTAAAAAGTTCTTGATCACCTAACATTTATTTCTGTTTATTTTGTTTCGAAAGTTACCTTAAAAATGCCAGCAAAATCTAAACTTAAGGCTAGATGCCCAAACTTTAAAACTGTTGAAGTGGACATAATAGTACGTAAATACGTTGATGGTTTCATCAGTCGTACGGGCCGCCTTTCCCAGGAGCAACGGAATAAAGCATGGGAAAACATATACACGGCCGTCAACGCAGTGGCACCTATAAAAAGATCCATGGACGTGATTAAAAAAGGTATGATACACAACTTTAATTACAAAGATTAGTGTCCACTTTAGTAAAAAAAAAATTTGAGGCCACCCATAATTTGGATGTAAAATGAATGATACACAATATTATTGTTTATCTATCTTATGTTAAAATCTGTGTTGTCTAAGGAATGATCATTTAGAACCAACACAAAATAAACCCTTGTACTTACATTTGAAATAATCAGAAATACATTCAACGCAGGTGGCAGGATTACAGAGGCAAACTCAAGAAAAAACTTCAGGCACTATACAAATTCCAGGAGGAACATCCTGATCAACCCATCCCCTCATCACTCCAACTGACCGAATTGGAACAAATAGCAAGGCCTGCATTAACAGCAGAGGAGCTTGTTGGACTGGGTGATTTTGATTCTACTGCAGGTCCGCCTCCTTCACCTGCAGAAAGTTGCAGATCGGGTAAGTATCCTTTAGATAAATTAAACAAAAACAAAATATATCTGTAAGAAAGGAGCCACAGTAGATAATAGTAATATGTAAAAGCCGTGTTGTTACTATATACAATCTTGTTACGTGTGTATGAAATATAAAAAACAAAAAACAATAAACAAGATAGACAATACATACAAAAAACATAACATATACTGTTAATGTAAGCCATCAAGCTAAGTTACGTTCAAAAGCCAACCAACATAACTAAATTATATTACAGCAACATCAGCGGGAACACCCGAAGGCCACATCCAACTTGAGTGCACAGGAATTGATCCAAATGATAAAAGGGATGAACGTGGACTTCCGGTGTGCGTATCCAGCAAGATGGCCGCTTTTTAGAGAGCTCCTAATTAGCCCCTCAAAATCCATCACCATCTGACCATTAAAGGGCGCAGTTTCCACCTAACTGCCATAAAAGGGGCAGAGGATAAGTGTAGGCAAACGGGACAGAGTCTCCCTGGCTCCCTATATCTCTTTCTGCTGGAAGTCGAGCCTGCCACCATTGCAGGCGCTGGGTCGCGGCCATCGCCACGTGAGCCGCTTAAGGCCCTCCACATAACAGACGGCCCGGTGGCTGTTGCCCTTGTGGGACTTGAGACGGCTTCCAGTCATAACCGCCCAGATATTGCTGCTGGAGATAGACCCCGACTGACTTGAAGACGGATCGGACGGGACCTATATCGGGCGCCTAGCCTTCATACCAAGCAGTCCCTGCGGAGCAGTGACATCTGCCCCTAAGTAGCGGGTAGCGGAAGCTTTCCTGCATCATCTGGCTGGCAGCCGCGATATCCTGAAGCCAGTGTCAGCGGAGCCTGCCTCAACCCATCGCCCGTGGCTGCCGCTTGCAGACTCTGCCTCCCCCTTCTTCACCCAACGCTGTCAGCCTTCGAGGGAGCCGTGGAGGGTGAGATTGGATTACTTCCCCGCTCCTCACACAGAGGATCCAGGCGCCACAAAACCCCTCGGTGTTGGAGGGCCCACGGAACTGCCCCAGACTTCAGTGGTGTGCCCATCGCTTGTGGAGGAATCAGCACGCATTCTGACCCTGCCGCCAGTTTAATTCACGACTCGACAGCTGTGAGCCGCGACACGACGGGTCATCCCTGGCTGGCCAATCACACCACACCACAACAAGAACCCCAACTTACAACACCACACAATCCAGAACACATACCACATCCAAGGTCAAATACATTAAAGTCCACACCAATAGAGCAAACCCAGCAACCACAAATCCACAGATTTCATCCTTATTTATAATCACAAATGACACATTTGCCCCAACAAACATACAGAAGACAAGAACAATACCATACACAATTTGTACCATACACAATTTGAAGTATCAAATTACAACAGGCACCTTCAACAACAGACATACCAGTTCAACCCACAACAGCAATACCCCCTCCACCCACAACCACAAAGATATGTACTCCAACAACATCAACAGCCATACCCCTTCCACCCACAACAGCCATACCCCCTCCACCCACAACATCCATACCCCCTCCACCTACAACAGCCATAATAGCCATTCGTCAGTACATCCACGTGTTAATCTACTTTGTAATATTTGCCACATTTTGCAGTTGCGGATGACATATGAATCATGGGTACACCCAGGAAACTTAGAAACTACACAGGGGATGAGAAGTGAGGCATCACATATAACAAGGGCATTGATGGACTAAATGTGTGTGTTCTTCCCTCGTGCAAAAATAGGAATGTATGTACCATCAACCAACCCTATAAAATGCGTAAAGCTAGCAATGGTGTAAAACGCTTGCTTTCTCCGCAAAAGAGCCTCATCCTCCATTGGCATATTAACAAAAAAGATTGATGCGCCGCAGGAATGCCTTGCTGAACACTTTCAATACACTACTGAAGGAGGCCTGCGACATTCCTGTGGAAGCACCCATATACGTCTGGAATGTACCAGACGCACAAAACTGGAGCACCGCTAACAGCTTTGTTAGCGGTGGGATTGCTGTGTGGATGCTTATATGTGATTCCAGGTCACTTTGCACAATTTCCAAAATTTCCAGGATTACACGAGGTGGCAACCGAAAATGCCTATGCACCTCTGTATCACACATCCCAAAGATATTAACACGGGTGCGGAAGATCCTTGGTCTGCTCCTCTGTCTCTGCCTCTGATTTTCACCCTCAATTAGCTGTTGGGGTGCTGGGTTGCCTTCACCCAACACTATCAATGCCTGTGAGTCACAAGAAAGGTCAAGTTTACACAATAGCCTTAATGTTATTTTTTTTTTTAAATGTATCAGTGTTCATCATTTGTAAGGTATTTGACATTTGTGCATTGAAAATGTGTCTTGAGGTATTTGACATTTGTGCATTGAAAATGTGTCTTGTAAACATACAAACAAACAACAAAGACACCTTGTGGCAACACTTATTGGTAGGAATTTATTAGCATAACACCAACACATGGAAGCAAGGCAAAAATACATAGAAAAATGTGTTTGGAAACTCACTATTGCAGCATCCATAGTTTGTAGTTTGTTTGAAAAAATACAAAGATACAGCTAAAAAAACAAACAAAACATAACACTATTAATATGCAAGTAATCCCATGTTGTTGTATATTTTTTGACACATTAATGGGAGTGATGTCAAAAACTTTTGTACATGGAAAGTAACATGTTAAAATATATTCCTCCCTTATCTCAAAGTTGCCAAGGGGCTTTTTTTTTCCAAAAATATTTAGGCACACAAAAATCAGAAACCAACACAAAGTATAAGGTCCAAAGTTTGAACTGCGATTATGTGCCAGCAAAAAGTCAATTTAAAATGGTGTGGGAGCAGCTGTATAGTGTTAGTTTTAATTAAAGACGTCAGCTTGGCCTCTTTAACCAGCAAGGAAATCCGATTCCATCATAGTTCTAGCTGGTGTAAAAAAAAATGTGTAACCTGTGTGGATGCGGATGCGGATTCGAGCTAAACAAGCAAAAATCTGCATGAAAACCACTTAACTTGTCTTGATACGCCCATTTCTGCATACCTAATACATCGGAATCGTTGACTGATGGATGCTGGAAATCCCTTGAAATCCGCCCTATTTCCGCCTGTGGTCGATGTGCTTGCACATGTGCAATGCGCCTTTACACTACGCATCCGACTCTTTTTTTCCACGGATGCGCGACTTTGAATCAGGTACGATAAGCGTCACAGCTACCCAGTAATTAGAGCCATGATGTAGAAGAACTGACAATGAATAGGGGCAAGTAAGTTGTTTCTTATCCTAAGATACTTTGATAATGACATTTGACAAACATCACACACATATAGGGGCTGATTCAAAAACAATTTAAAAACATTTATATATATGACCCAATATTAGGACTCTCATTGTTAGAGTTAGGATCACGATAAGCAGAAAGGCCTGGACAGTAGCTGATGGCTTATCATATATTTGCAAATATGTGTAATAGACATTTCTGCATTTTATTTTACAGATAGAACGGTATAATCTGTTACTGGTTAATGGCAGTGTTGCTGGGGCATTTCCTTTACTGTGTTTCTGTTGCTAGCAGATTACCCCTCCCTTTCATGCACCTGTTTGCATTTACCTATAAATTTAACTGAGCAACTTCTAGTTATTGCAGCTATTAAAGGTGGTAAGCATCACAGCTGCCCACTAATTAGAGCCATAATGTGGAAGAACTGACAATGAATGGGAGCAAGTTGTGTCTCATTCTAAGATACTTTAATAATGATAATTGACAAAACACACACACACACACATATAGGAGCGGATTCAGAGTTTGGGAGTAAGGGAAAAATCTGTGGGAGTCCCCGCCATGAGAGCTGTTTTTACAAGTAGAGACAGCTGAAAAAAAGATTATTGGCTGTCATTATTTGGAAAAGGCAGCCTCCTTTAGCGATTTTTTGCAGAATGAGTAAGTATGCCAATCAGCATTAGTACCCATTCATTTTCCAAAATGCTGCCCGTTGAACCCGTCGCACCTACCACCCACCACAGACCCTACCGGAGAGGTAAGTAACCTCTTCGGAGACTTTTAGGTTTAGGGGGAGGGCTTAGGCTCTGGGGAAAAGAGGATTATGGAAGGGGGGGTTAGGGTCAGGCAAAGTCTTAGGAAAATCTTTTGCATGCAGGGAAAATACTTTACTTTTACAAATAGAACTCAAATACTGCATAGCTTAATGACTAATCTATAAATTAAAATTGAGCAAAGAACCTTCCCCTGTTAGTTCTAATTTTGCTTTCACAATGTGAAATGATCCCCTTGCAGTTCAACATGGTATTGTTCAGGTCTACACTTAAACCTAAAAAAAGGTGTAAGGTGAATCAGCCCCAAAACTGTCATATCTGCTTTACTTCTCAAGAGTGCAAGCTCTCATGTCACTGCAGACCAAGAATGTTGCCGTAAACTGGCACTTATCATTCTGCCCATCATGTGTGAGTGACTAGAAGGATAAAAAATGAATGCGTATTGAGCTTATTTTTCTTAAATTACATATAGTCAATTTATGTGTCTATAGGCTGGTTCCAGACTTAAGTAAGTGCTTGAAATTATTTACTCTTGGACTACACCATGTTAAACTGCAGAGAGAGTCAAGTTAATTGTATTCTTTGCATACAGGTATATATCTTTGAATCGCTTACTGCACACAGATACTGACCAGCTTTACTATCACACTGTTATTTAGACTTGGGATATGAAATGTCTCAACTCTAATACTGTTTGCAACAGATGAAATATGACTCCCTGGAATCAATATGGTTTTAGCACAGGAGTAACTCATTTCAAGCACTTACTTAAGTCTGGATCCAGCCGAATGTCTGTACATAGCAAACCTGATCCAGAGGTAAGCATACCCCAGCTCTCATAGTGTATTGCTTCTTGATTTAGCAGTGTGCATGCTCAGAAATGAGGGACAAGTAATTGTGCCCCATTAAAGTCCTAACACAAGTCAAGCTGCGGTGGTTTGCTTTCTGAAGGTTGTGTCTGGGGAGGGAAGAGTAGAGGTCTGTAGTCAATGTATAATAAGGGTGTGCCCAAGCAAGTGCACCCAATTCATATCAATCATATTGCTTTGACTGCAGGCTTGACTGCTTTATTATAGCGTAGCCACCAATGCTACAGTGGGACTCTAATACCACTAAGCAAGCTACAAGGAAGTTGCTCTCTGGAGGAGATTGGAAACTTCAGCCCACAATCCGTGGAGTCGAGTAACCCTCCTGTGTTTTAGCTTCCCAGTAGGATTGGGACTTTATGCGCCTATATTCATCCAGGCTTTTAGTTTATATGGGTCCTGACACAGTTTGTCATAACCGCCTGCACTTTCACGATCCTGGTGATTTTAGCCACATTACTTTTGTGATACAATACTCAATCTTCTTTGTATATTGATGATTCAGTACCATTATTATCTCGGGTTATATCATTTTAATTACAATAATTACTACGAGAGGTCTTTATGTGCACATTCTTTATGTGACTTTTATTATTATTGTGTTTAATTAAATCTGTGAATCCAAGTTTGCCATTTGTTATCCTTTTCTTTATCATCACCATCCTCTCAAAAGATTTTTTATAGAAATATATTTAGTATTTAGTATTATTACTTTGCTTTTGTTTGAGAGCTTAGCAATAGCTCTCCTACAGCTGCTGTTCCCTTATGAAGTGCCATAGGTATCTGTGGTTTGTGATCCGATCCATGTTAACTCCTATTTTTGGGACATGAATGCATTAGTTTGCAACTGCATTTTAATGATGTCTAATGAATAAAAGGATCCTTGTGAGTGGCATACATGTTACATGTTTTGATTAAACTGTAATCTAATACATTATTTTTTCATGTTACTTTGTGTGTGCAGATCTGCAGTGATAGCGACAAGTGTTGAAAAATATTTACAGAACAGTTTTGAAAATTCGTTCATCTGTAACTGTTGCTATGCAATAAAATATGGAAATATGAAATGTGTGCTTACCTTTTTATGTTGTCAGAAAATAATAAATAAATTTATAATGTACATAATACACATAATTTAGCAACACTTATTTTTATGTATTCACATCATTTTATTTGATATAAAAAAAATGAACAACAATAATAAGCTTTATTATGACAAAAAAAAACCATTTCATTGTGAGAAATATTTAGAGTAGGCATATCTTAAAAAAAATATGAATAATAAATGTGAGTTTTCATTTCTAAGAGTTTTGTGTAAATTATATGCAAACTAAATATATTTTTATTGTTTGATACATTTATCTATACAGCTTCAAAATGAAACACTGGCAGTTAAAGAGCATTATCATGATTAATGAAACAACACAAAAACCTTGGTTTCATGAGAATCCATTATTAATGCTGTGGAAAGAGTTCAGTTATCAGACAGACAATTGTATCAGAAGTGTCTCCTACCACCCTGTGGTTGTTTTGAATCATTACAAATCAAAGTATTTCCAATTTATAATGTGTTGATTAATTTGTATTATCTTAACACATGCAATTATAACATTTAAGACCCATTGGCTTCCATGCACACATATTCAATTTCCAATCTAAAACACACCTGGAACATTCCACAAAGCAATTTTCCCCGAAATATACATTTATGCCAATGCTAATTAGATATTAGGGAAAGGTTTACATGCCATTTTGGGTTTATTCTTCCAGTAAATGCCACAAATTTTCTAAAATGCATATATACATTTCTGTATGAATGTTTCTGTGTATGTATGTATGTATGTATGTATGTGTATATATATATCTATATATCTACACATACACACACACACAACTTTTGACCAATATATACTGAATATTGGTTATGCAAAGAGTGGAAACCTGGCTTGGCTTTGGATATTGGACATAATAATATATTAATATATTTGTTCCTTATGTGGCCAATAATGTTTGTCCAGAACAGTCTTCACAACTATGGTGACAGCTCCACCTGCGCCGTATCCAGACTTCCACTGCAACTGCGATCAGGGCTCCATGTGTATCCATTCTTTCATAAGAGTGAAGGGAGGCTGTGAGCAATACCTTAAAACTTCCATGACACCCTCACTTAAAACAGGGATTGTATGGAAGTCTTGAGAGTATGGAGGGCGGTTAGCATGCCTTCACTGTACTATCTACATAACTAAAGCATTTTCAGCTGGTCACCCCAACCCACGCCAGAAATGGTCTCAGGATGGAACTCTGCATCCAGATCCATCCCACATATGCTGCGCTTGCACTGTTAGCAAAAAGCAGACACTTACTTTCTGTATGTCTGGATCCAGTCCCCTGTCTCTATTTTACCTTCAACACAACTGTAAGTTACTAAATATTTTTTGTATACTGTTTGAACATATCAAACTTGCTTTGATCTGCAGTTCAACATGGCTATGCTTCATTAATGTTAAACTTTTGTTACAGCAGCAAACCAGAGGGTGTTGATGTGATAAGTTACTCTAATGGTGCCAAATGTCCAAAAAGTTTAAACTAGTCGACCTTATACTATCAGAGAGTGTCAGGTTGAAATGAAAAGAACTGTAACCCTAACTACGACCCCAATCCTAACAGTATTTGCTTACCTTGATAACAGATGCCAGAGCGGAGAAGACAAAGCTGCGAGAGCAATGTGAGACACTTGAGCAACAAAGACAAATAGGAAGACAGAGTGGGACATTGGAGGCGAGCGAGCGGGACACTGGAGGCGAGCGGAGGACAGAAGCGTGGAAAAGACTGTCAGTCTTGTAGTGGATACCATATTGGCCATAAAGCAATCGATATAATGTGTCCATTAAGTGTACTGGTAGAGAATGTTTCAAAGTTGACATTTGAATGTCTGTGAGCCAACGATTACAGCAAAGAAAACTATGAAAACAAAGTGTGATGTTATTGGTGGCATTTACCACTTGTGTTCTCCCTTAAGACAAAATAAAATGAAATGATGAGCAATAATTGTCTGGATCTAGAAATTGTTCTGTGAACAGATCCCAGAGGCAACAGATACGGAGGAATCCACAAATGCTGGATACCACTAGCCATGCATCCACAACTTAAACACTCCCACAGATTTATTTATAAGAGCCATGGTCTGAGTAAATGATTATACTGTGCATTATGCTAATAAGGAATGCCCCATAAATATTACAATCCAGACCATCTTTTTAAAGTGTAATTCCTTTTAAGACTGAATGAGTCACTATGAGTTTGGATAGGTGGCACAGATGGATGTAAATGCACATAATGAAAAATGGCTGCAAAGCATTCCAAACATATGGAATGGAGGCGATATCAGATTTTAATCCTAAACTGCTGAAGTTAGCTAATATGAGAATGGTGCAGGTATACTAGCATAAGACAAATGTTCCTGACAACCGTGTAGGTTACATACACACAAGTGAGCACAATTATGATTAAGAATCATTTAGGAATATTTACAAGTACTTAAAGATGTTGATTTCATTTCAAACAACCAGTTAGGGAAGCATTTACATACATGTGCACACAATAACAAGACACAATTAATAAGAAAACAATATACAGAAAAACACTGCTGCAGTTACAAAACACTAAATGAAATCCTGAGACTTGGAATAAAAGTATATAATAATAATGTAAAAACAATTTTATGTAAAACTATATAAACTTCACAGATGACATTCAAACACAATCCAATGCATTTTCTATGCACTTTGCAGTTGCTGACCTTTAACAAATATAATCTTGTGATTAATGTAAGATAACTAAATTGCAATGCATTTAAAAATGCATAGATAGGATAGTGCCTATAAGAAATTCACTATATTACACAAGTCAAGAGCTAAAATATAAACCGAAAGATAAAAATCAAATCATATAAAACTTCTAAACATCTAGTATGCTACTTTGTACTTCACTTCTTAATTAACATTAAAAAAGTAACAAGAGTAAAAAAATATGTTTAGATTTTCAATAGTATCTTAAAGTCAAATCATTGAAGTTCAGACTCTAAACCTATAAAAAGCTTCCCATAGCACAAGTAACACCATTAACAAAAACAAAAGAATATACATAATAAAACTGATACTTATTTGGTAACCAATCAAGTAATCAAAAATCTTGGAATGCACAACACCAGGTCTAGACTCAATAGTAACACTACAAAATAGCAAGGTACAATTAAGTTTTAAAAAACATGACATGCAGTATTCATTTAAGTCACAGGTTTCTCATAAAGTATTCAAACCTGACTAGAGATCGATATAGGGGCACTTCTATACCCTGATGTCGACCCTGGAAAAAATGACAAACTGGATTAGACAAAGTTACTTTAGCAAGTTTTAAACATGTTTCCCATGAACGAAAAATAATTATGGTTCCATATCATTTGACATTAGTTGCCTACCATATATGTCCTACAGCAGTATTTGGAAAAATGGCAATGATGGTGTGAATTATATTTTCCAGTCAGACAACTAAAAATGTTTCTCAGATTAGAAGTTTGCTGTATACATTCAGTTTGACTAACTGAATGCACATAGCACACCCTCAATGTCATTCAAATAAAAAAAAATTTAAATAGTAATATTTCACAATTAAAAATAACACTAATTATAATAATCAGCAATACAAAAGGTATAGGTGAGAAAGATGATAGATTTAAATGGTTTAAGAAAAATTATGTAATTTATCAAAAACTGTTCAATATGGAAGTGCCTGCTAGTATGGGAGATGTTTAAAATGAAGAAAAATAAAGTTAAATGTAAAGAAGGCTTCACATTTCACTAGGCATATCCTATATAACCCTTTTTCTCCCTCTGTACCTATCCTATACAGCCCCTTTTCTCCCCCTGTACCTATCCTATACATCCCCTTTATCTCCTTTCCACACTTCACAACTTTTATAAATGAATAATCTTTTAATGTTTTCACATCTCCTCTTCTCCATCATGCGCGGCACACTCTGCTTTCTGAATGACGCTGACAAACTTGTCACATCTGCATCATGCTGCTGCCTCCATAGCAATGCATACACAGTGCCTGGACACAGTGGTTCAGACACTGTGTATGTCAGTGGTTCCCAAACATTCTCAGTTCGAGGCACCCTTAGGGTCTCCATATTTTTTTCAAGGCACCCCTAAGACAAAGATGTAATAGAATAAAATAGAAACATTCCACGGCACTCCGGTGAGAGCATTGGGGATAGTTCAGGGGTGGATAGATAGATTTGTGTATCATCTGCATAGAGATGATATTGGAAACCGAATGACTTTATTAGCTGTCCAAGGGAAGAGGTGTAGATAGAGAAGAGCAAGGGACCCAGGACTGAGCCTTGAGGTACCCCCACAGAAAGTGGAAGGGCAGAAGATGTGGACCCAGAAAAGCAGACACTAAAAGAGCGATTGGAGAGGTAGGATGTGAACCAGGAAAGAGCTATGTCCTGAATACCTATTGATTGTAACATTTGTAAGAGAAGAGAGTGGTCAACAGTGTCAAAAGCAGCTGAAAGATCAAGGAGAATTAGGAGAGAGTAGTGGCCTTTGGATTTAGCAGTAGCCAAATCATTGAGGACTTTGGTCAGTGCAGTTTCAGTGGAGTGTTGAGAGCGAAATCCTGACTGATGAGGATCTAGAAGATTGTGTAAGGAGAGGAAGTTAGTGAGGCGAGTATAGACCAGTCTTTCAAGCAGCTTTGAGGGGCATGGGAGCTGGGAAATGGGTCGATAATTTGAGGGAGAATTTGGGTCAGAGTTTTGTTTTTTCAGAATTGGAGTAATCAGTGCGTGCTTGAATAGAGATGGGAAGATACCAGTATTCTGAGAGAGATTGCAGATTGTAGTTAAGGTTGGAATAAGCACAGAAGATAGGCATCGACTGACTTGTGAGGGTACAGGATCAAGAGGACAAGTAGTAGAGTAGGAAGAGGAGAATAGAGCAGATATTTTCTCTTCATTTGTGAGATGGAATGAGGACATAGTGGCAGGGGGTGGATAAAGAGTGTTGGACAGTATGTTAGTAGAAGAGGAGTTGGAGGATAGTTCCAGTCTTATGTTTCTTGTCTTGTCCGTAAAGTAAGTTGCAAGATCATGGGCATTAACTTGTTGATTGATAACTGTGGTCTAACATATTAGGGTTTGAGTGTTTGTTTAAAACTTTATTGCACCTGCAATTGGGAGGAGGATCCTGAATGAGCAATCAGGTGACAGTATGTTAGTAGAAGAGGAGTTGGAGGATAGTTCCAGTCTTATGTTATCGATCTTGTCCGTAAAGTAAGTTGCAAGATCATGGGCATTAACTTGTTGATTGATAACTGTGGTCTAACATATTAGGGTTTGAGTGTTTGTTTAAAACTTTATTGCACCTGCAATTGGGAGGAGGATCCTGAATGTTGTTAGCAATCAGGGTCTACACGTCATTGGACCGGATTCAGAGATCCGTGCCTGTGCGATGCGGAATCACACAGGCTAATTTGACTACGGGCTATTCAAGGATGCACTTCCATGCATCCTATAGCCCACTCTGAATAGCACGTAAGGTGCTACTCAGAGTAGTATGCGGATGTGCAAGCCTTAATGGCTCCGACTTTTTTTTCAAAGTTAAAAAAAAACCTTCCCCCGCCTGCCCCGCCGCCGCAGCCTATATGTAATAAATAAATAAATAAATAAATAAATAAAGGGCCGGCCGACAGGGCATACTGTCGGTAGTAGAACTACAGGCGCAAGCATGCCCATGAACGACAAGGCATGCTAGCGCTTGTAAAACTACTATCGGCAGCATGCCCAGTTCCAAATCTCTACACATGGCCATTTAGTTAAAAAAACATACAGTGCCAGCTCTCTAAAAAAAAAACCAACGCTCCACATACCCCCACAAAAAAAAAAAAAAAAAAAAAAAAAAAAGGAAAAACAAAATTCAGAGGTGGAACAGGCTGATGTGTCGCATATACCAGCATTATTTGATGTGCCCGACATAAATACAAAACATTGCCACATATGCACACCATACATAAAATACATAGCCAAATATGCCCCTCAATAAAGTAAAAACCATAGCCACATATGCCCCTCAATAAAGTAAAAACCATAGCCACATATGCCCCTCAATAAAGTAAAAACCATAGCCAAATATGCCCCTCAATAAAGTAAAAACCATAGTCAAATGTGCCCCTCAGTAAAGTAAAAACCATAGCCACATATGCCCCTCAGTATCCAGCGGACTGGTGTGCAGGTAGTATTTAAATGAGAAAAGCGGAGCTTTTCTCATTTAAATATCCTGGCACACCCCCTTTTGCAGGCGGAATCGGATGCTAGCGGATACCATAAACTTCGCCAGCAATCCGACTTCCTTGCGCCTTTTGCACATGCGCAATTGCACTAAATAGCTTTTAAGTGGAGTTTAATTTCGGAGTTACACCAAATAAGTGGAAAACAGTAGAAACAGATTAATACCCTGCCCTACAACTACTTTACCAACAACAACCATTGAGGTATTTTAATCTGAAACACATGCATTTCCTGGACACTACTTCTGGAAATCATTTCCTGCACATTGTGAGAAAAAAACACTCTGATGCTGCTTCTGGTGAATGCTTGGGACTTCTATTAACCTTGCACTAAATTTCTCTGCCAAAATATTTTATTTTGATATTCATGCTTTTTATTATTTTGCAAACACGTTTTATTTCTTAAGAACCTCTTTCCACTTATTCTTGACTTTATCACTTCCTTGTGTCTCCTTCATACTGTCATGGCCCTTAGCTCTCCACTCTCTCTCCCTACTCTCTCACACCTTCTACCTCCCCACCCATACCCTCTCCCACTCCTCTATCAGGTTCCCCTTCCCTTCCCATACCCACCCTTACTTCCCATCCATGACCCACCCCCACCTCCCTCCCTTGTGCCTTACCTCGCGCCTTACCTAGCTCCTACAACACCTCCAATCTAATCCACATCACTTCTGTTCCCTCTCTCCCATTCTCCTACACTTTGTGGAATGCCAGATCCATCTGCAACAAGCTCCCTGCCATCCTTCATTTCTAACTCCTGCAACCTTCTCATCATCACTGAAACCTTTCAACCTCTGATACTAATTCCCCTGCTGACCTCTCCTATGGTGGTCCCTCCTTCTCCCACTTTTTGTCTTCTGACCTCCCCACCCTTATCCTAGGTGACTTCAACATCCCCGTTGACAACCCATCAGACCACAGCACTACAAAACTTCTTTCCCTCTCCTCCTCCCTTGGCCTATCACAGTGGACTTCAGCACCCACCCACAACCTGGGCTACTCCCTTGACCTTTCTCCCTGTCTGACTTCTCCATCTCTCTCTTCCCCCTCTCTGATCATCATCTTATCTCCTTCTCCCTCTCTTCCTCCCCCTCTCCTTCCCCACCACCCAAAAGTATTCTCTCCTGAAAGAACCTCAATTCCCTTGAATTCCCTTGATGTTGCGGCTTTCACCTCTTCCCTTGATCTCTTCCTTGCACCCTTTTCCACCATGTCCTGCCCCAATCTAGCCACCTCTCTCTACAACAATGTCCTCTCCTCCGCCTTTGATGCTGTCTGCCCTACCTCCTCTTTCTCCCTTCGCTGAAACAACCACCAACCCTGGAACTCCCCGCTCAATCGGTTCCTAAAGGAATGCTCCCGTACTGAAGAGTGCCTCTGGAGGAAGTCCCTTTCTCCACTTCAAGTTTATGCTCTCCTCTTTTATCTCTGCCATCGCCCTTGCCAAGCAATCTTTAAGTCCCTCATCCTCTCCTTATATTCTAACCCCCGCCACCTCTTTGCCAACTTCAGCTCCCTTCTCTCGCCCTCTCCTTCCCCCACCCTCTCTCCATTTCTGCTGCTGACTTTACCACCTTCTTTACTTCCAAGATTGACTCCATCAGGAGCTCCATCTCCTCTACCATCATCTCTCCTCCATCTCAATCTTCACCCTCTCATCCCCTATCTAGCCACCCACCATTCTACCTTCATCCTTACCTCAGCTGAAGAAATCCACTCACTTCTTTTGTCATCTCCTCCGTCAACGTGCCCACTTGATCCCATTACCTCTAATCTTCTCTGGTCTCTTTCTCTCTCTCCACCTGCTCTCAGCTTGCCCACCTCTTTAACCTATCCCTCTCCACTGGCTTCTTGTCTCCCCATCTTTAAAAAACCTAACCTTGACCCCATTTCCCCCTGTAACAACCAACCCATCGCCTCCAATTTGTTTTAACGGCTTGTTTACAAGCATCTAATCAGCTACCTTACTCGATCCTGGACCCTCTCTAATGCCCCTTGCACTTCACTAAAACTGCCCTGTCTAAGGTCACAAATGATTTTCTTTCTGCCAAATCTAAGAGCCACTTCTCCCTTCTCATCCTCCTGGATCTATCGGCAGCCTTTGACACTGTTGATCACCCTCTCTGGCTCCACACCCTTCGCTCCCTTGGCCTCTCTGGCACTGTCCACTCCTTGTTCTCCTCCTATCTCTTCGACAGTTCCTTCTCTGCAGCAACCCCTAGCTCCTCCTCCCCTACTACTCCTCTTCCCGTTAGCGTGTACCAGGGCTCAGTTATTTGTCCCTTTCTGTTCTTGCTCTTCATCTCCTCTCTGGGTGACCTCATCATTCCTTTGGCTTTCACTACCACCTCTATGCTAACGACACTGAAATCTATCTTTCCCCCCATGACCTCTCCCCCGAACTTCTGTCAAAAGTGTCAGATTGCCTCTTGGCCAACTCCTCATAGATGTCCATGCATTTATCAAGTGTAACATGGACAAAACGGAAATCATAGTCTTCCCTCCTTCACGTATCCCCTCTACCCCTACTATCTCTATTACTATTGGCGACTCCACCATCTCTTCCTCCACCCAAGTCCGCTGCCTGGGCGTTATCCTGGACTCCTCTCTCTCCTTCACCCCCCCACATTCGCACCCTCTCACTGTCCTGCTACTTTCATCTCTGCAACATTGCTCGCATCACCTCCTTTTGCAATCTGTTACAAATAATCATAACAGCTATTGTGTGGTATCACTAGCCATATAAATAACTTAAATAAGTTTGCTCTCCTTTATTCATAAGGACATTGGGGTAGATCCAGAACTACGTGTTCAATACTTTTCCACGCGTAACGTATTTTCGAAAGCGTATGTTCTATACACTCCCCTAGGAACACCCTTCGAATGTACGTAATTCACTGAGTTCCGCTTCCCAAACCCTACCTTAACTTTTTTTCGCGTAACAGCGTACGTCCGCTAACGGACGTATAGACTACGTGAACGTATGCCGCTTAGCACGCCCATACTGTAAACTTTACATACAAACCTCCACCTACTTCACGTAAAACAAACGTATTGTTGACGCACGTAAAATTGGCACGCCCACACGTAAGTATTTACGTGACAATTACGTAAAAGGCCCATACATTCACAATTACGCTACGCTAATGAGCGTATTTTCTATGGTGCGCATGCGCATTACTTAGAAATAGGCGATTTTACGTCTCCGCCATGCGTAAATTCGCTCCAATGCGTTGTTTTGGATCAGGCCCATTAACATTATCAAGCTGCATTACGGTGGATTGGATACCATTCATTTCACTATATAGGAATATATCCACTATTGCTGTCTGTCATTAATTTCTTTGTGATTTTTACTACTTCAGAGTTTTCTACAGCAATCCCTTATTTGACTTTTCACCTTGTATTAGGATATCTTTGAGAACGATATTACATTCAGCCCATTATTACAATTGTTATTGTAAGATTTTTATGTAATACATTTTATTATTCTGTATTCTAGTCTTAATAAAATATACATTTATACTAGCGCTCCTTTTCTAGTTATTTTCTGTTTTTTTAGGGATTGGGTTATCCCTTATTAGCAGCTGTATAAAGTGTATAGACATATTGGTGAAATACGACACAATTTATAGCGCTAAATAGCTTTTTTTTTATTAAGTCCAGATCCAGTCCTGGTTAAGTCCAGTCAAGGTCAAGTCTGTTAAGTCCAGGTCAAGTCAAGCCAATTCTGTCCAGTCCAGTTCTAGTTCAGTCCAGGTCCAGTCTAGTCTACTCAAGTTCTACCTTACCATCAATTGCATTGCATAGCTCATAAGCAGGACTTACATTAGGCCCACAACCTTCCACTATACTGCTAAGACACTATCACATTCCTGGGAACCCCGACCAGATACCCCAACCAGTCAGTCTGTGATAAGCTTACAGCACCTCCTTCTGAGGAGGAACTGTTCTAATGTAGAAGATTCTAAGAAACAAGTGGAAGACCTCATAAAATTATTTCTCAATAAAGGCTTTGAGGAAATCAGACTATCTGCAATAAACAAAGAGGTTAAATAAAAAAAAATTATAGTAAAGGTTATGTTCATTACTAATTACAACCAAAATTATAAAAAAATAGAAGAAAACACATTAAGAAACATTGTGATATAGTTGAAGAATAATATTCCAAAAAAACAACAACATTCCTATAGAGGAGAGTTAAACACATGGGGCCGTATTCATAGATCTGTTAGTTCTAGGTACGCAATTATATGCACGTATGTTGCAAACCAACACCCATGACACTCCCCTCACATGGATGGGTTTTTGTAGACTTTCGCCACCACAGAACATGCTTATCTTTACGTTTGCATTTACGTGCGTATAATACTTACATACGTGCCCTCAAATGGTCATTTAAATGCCTCCCCCCACCCACTTTAACGTAATTTTGTCTATATCATGCTCCTCCGTATGTATGTCCCCAAGTGCGATTCACACATACGTGCCTGATGGACTTCCGTGCGTAAATTCGACGTAAATAGCATAAATAGAGTTACTACGCATGCGCAGTTACTCCGATTCTAAAAATACGCACGGAACTCCGTGCAAAAATGGATCTGTGAATACGGCCCATAAAGAGTATGTGCCTGATCCAGACCTAAGGCCGTTTTACGTATGCAAGCTTACCCAAGTTGTGCACTACTAAGTATAATGCAGATGTGATCATGGTTCAGAGGTGTATTGAAACTGGAAGGTATAATCTAGAACTTGCTCATGAGCTAGTAGGCAGAGCTACAATGAGTAAAGGTACTAGACTAAACGTGACTTGACTGGACTGGACTTGACCAGGACAGGACCTGGACTTGACAGACTTGACTGGACTGGACTTGACCAGGACAGGACCTGGACTTGAACTTGACTGGACAGATTTAACTTAAACTGACTTGACAGGCTTAACGTGCTGCTTAGGGATCAATCAGGCACCTTGAGTGAACAAGTTGTTCTGGCACAGGACTCCCTGTGCACCAGGTGTAAATAGAGCGCCCATGACCAGGATTGGATAGCCTGTTCATATGATTTCAAGAGCTGGACTTCAATTGGCATGTCAGGTGATTTGAAACAACATGGTGATGCCCATGCACAAGTTGTGTAAATAGAGCGCCCATGACCAGGATTGGATAGCCTGTTCATATGATTTCAAGAGGTGGACTCCAATTGGCATGTCAGGTGACTTTAAACAACATGGTGACGCCCATGCACTGGGAGCACCAGAGCTTGGCGCCAGATTAAGCATTTGCACTTCACCACCAAGACCGGAGACACAGGGCAAGGAGGCTGCCACAACTGAGAGTGTCACCTCCCAGAGAGGGCACGCTGGAGAGTCAAAGATAGATGGCCACTCATGCGGTTATTTCCATGTAATGTGACACCCATCCACCAGGAAACAAGTGACAGTTAATGAGTTTAAAAAATAAGAGGAAACCCTAGAAACTGTATATATGTCATTGAGTGCAATTGCTCTCTACATAGGGAGAACCTTGAGGAACCTTAAAGAGATCATCTACAGGAACAAAACTAGATAGATAGATAGATAGATAGATAGATAGATAGATAGATAGATAGATAGATAGATAGATCGTAGGATCATGCTATATACTTGTACATGAACACTTTTTTTTCATTATTTTTTATTTTTCATTCCCTTTTGTATAATTTTTAACCCCTTTTTTGTAAGCAGACTAACTTAACATTTTTCATTATTATTTTTAATATTATTGACAACTTTAATCAAAAACTATATGCTCCAGATTTGCTCACTAGCCTTCATTGGGAACTGGAAAAATAGATAGCTAATAGAGTAGATCTGTCTGAACTTTTAAATACTTTAGAAAATGAAAGTTTCAAAGAAAAATAATCTCTTACTCCTTATCCATATGGTATTTATAGCCTCAAGACGTACATGCCCCTTATGCCTTGAAAAAAACTTTTCATTAGCTGAAGCGCCTTGGTTGAGTAAGGTGGCAGGAAAGCAGCTGAACCTGAAAAGGCTGTTATGTTCTGCTGTGGTGTTTGCAGCAGCATGAAATTATTCACTCCTGGCTGCTTGAGCAGATTCTGACTATTATTAGACAGTAAGAATATAGCACTCACTGCTAGATGACTTTCTGTTCTCCTGGCAGTTGCTATGCAACTAGAATAGCTCAGTCAAGCCTAGAGAAGTTACAACCAGGTACTAGCATGATTACTAGGTCTAAGGTGGTGCCTAACAGCCAGGATTCAGACCAAGCAGAGCTGGAAGGCTGTCCAGTTATGATTGGCTTTTCTGTGTTTAAATACCCAACAAGGAGAATTCTCCCTTACTGCCTTACTGGGGATATTGGACCTGATTTACACTTAAGAAAGAATTTAGGAAGGTTCCCAAATATAAGCATAGAGCAGATCAGTAAGAACAATTTACAGATCCTAAAGAAAAATACTAACCATATCCCTAGCTTCTTATGAGCTAAGAATGTTCTTTTCCCCATGTGCGTATATTTAGGAACGGCTTAGTTTCCCAAATGAGAATTGCACGTATATTTAAGGTCTTTAATATCCTCATGATTCACGACTAAGCAAAGAAACACATTAATTGATTCATTTAGGAGGCAGATTGATTTTCTTAGGCTTTCTTTGCTTTATAATTAACCAAAACATTTGAAAAATATTACAATATGCTAAAATTATTAAAATCATCAATACTTATTGAAGGATTAAGAAACAGTTATTTAGCTTTCAAAGTTACTATAACATAAATATCAAAATAATAAATATCTACATAAATTAGACCTAAACAATATTTGTTTTTCAAGGTCACACACAAACAATGCAAACATGTGTCGAAACCGAATCAAACAGTCACTATAAGTAAGCCAGCACCCTATCTAAATGAACGTGGGATACATGATGGTATCATAATAGAAATACATATTTAATGTTTTAGATCAGGGGTTCTCAACCTTTTTTTGTTGAGTACCACTTACCCGCTAAGGAACCAGGTGAAGTACCACTTTGCCAAAATGATTTATTTACAGAGTCCAAAATATTTAACTTTAAAAAAAATATAACAATTAGCGTAATATTTATATGTAAGGTTCAGTTCAGGTTAATTTTAGGCTCAAGATTTAATTTTCCTCTTCTCATATTATTTATTATACCTCCCCCATTCAGATACATCCTACTCCCCAAATTACATATTACACTTCTCCTGGAAATATTATACCTTTCCCCATATGATGTATTAGACTCCTGTTACATCCCTCTCCACACATTACACCATCCACCCCCCCTCTGTTACATCCCTCTCTACAAATTATACCTCCCTTAATGTTCTTATCTCCCTCTCCACATATTATACCCCTACTCTTATCTCCCTCTTCACATATTACACCCC
>WWET01002962.1:102547-115779 GCA_011038615.1 Limnodynastes dumerilii | reverse complement strand
ATATATATATATGAGCAGGAGAGTGTAATGTGTGGAGAGGGATATATATATATGAGCAGGAGAGTGTAATGTGTGGAGAGGGATATATATATATGAGCAGGAGAGTGTAATGTGTGGAGAGGGATATATATATATGAGCAGGAGAGTGTAATGTGTGGAGAGGGATATATATATATGAGCAGGAGAGTGTAATGTGTGGAGAGGGATATATATATATGAGCAGGAGAGTGTAATGTGTGGAGAGGGATATATATATATGAGCAGGAGAGTGTAATGTGTGGAGAGGGATATATATATATAAGGAGAGTTACACATTACACTCTCCTGCTCATATATATCCCTCTCCACACATTATCACCCCTGCCCTTCTTTTATATCCCTCTCTACATTACATATCACACATTTCCCCCCTTCTGGCATCTCCCTCTCCACACACACTCCAGTCCAGTTCCACCTTTTACCTTACCTGATCCAGCCTCCAGCACTTCCTTCCTTCCATCAGCTCTCTGGATCCTCTTCCTGCAAGTCGGAAGCTCCACACAATGCACACTCCAGTTCCACCTTTTACCTTACCTGATCCAGCCTCCAGCACTTCCTTCCTTCCATCAGCTCTCTGGATCCTCTTCCTGCAGTGCCAGTCGGAAGCTCCGCCCCCTCGGCTCCTGTTCCTGGACACTGTAATGCTGTTTAGTGTGACAGGCTGCAGGCTTAAACTGATCTTTACTGAAACAGTAAGTAAAAATCAGCTTAAGTCTGGCACTATTATACCAAACAACACTACAGCATTGCAGCAAGAGGACTGCCTGCCGCGTACCACCTGACAGATGTACGCGTACCACCAGTGGTACGTGTACCATGGATTGAGAACCCCTGTTTTAGATCATATAGTAGTGCCATAGCACATAACGTTGAAATGTAAAACATTTTCCACATACAAAAATGGATGCAATTTCACAGGTTGGAGATAGCACCATGTAAGCATCCAAAAAAGTGCTCAGTGCTTTTAAAACAAGAGACCCATAGAGGTGGAGTACACGCAGCTCAATAATTCACAAATAACATCCAGCAAACAAATCACTATACTTGCTCCATAGTGTATAATGAGATAGTTCAGAGCTGCTGTGAGCAAAAGAATCACTGGCTACGTCCCATTATCCGACAGCCGTTTCGGAGCCTCCTGGCTCCTTTATCAAGGGAGACAAAGCCAACATCAAGGTCAGTAAACACAGTGAACTTACTTAAACATAGTGAACTTACTTATATAAGCCTCTTGAGTGTTAAGTAGACGCCCCCAGATATCCATCTGTAACCACCGCGCCATCCAGAGCCAGTGCAGCCTTTCAGCAAGCCCGCCAAAGAGACGTCCAGCCGCGCAACCACAGTGACGTCAGTCACTCTGCGACGCTCAGCTGATCGCCTGGCCAGCCGCATGGAACGCATGCTTTGCCATGGTGACGCCGGAGCACAGCATGGACACGAGTGCCATCCATTACACCACTATATGCACAGGTGAATATTTATTCATAAAAAGCACGATAGGTTAAAATCTTCATTTAAACCAGTGGGGGCCAGTGAGTTAAATTCATAAGTGATCCTAGCCTCATGTTGCAATAGAATGATGTCTCGATCACCTCCCCGCCTATGGGGGGTACATGTAATAACGGCATGCATTTAAATTCCTTCATGGTATGTCTATTGATGGCAAAGTGCCTTGCCACAGGGGGGGTTTTACCGTCAATTGTAGTGTACGCTTTTTTAATTGAGGAACGATGTGAAGCTATACGTTCCCTAAGCGTACGTGTAGTTTTCCCTATAAACACCTTTGCATAAGGACAAAGAATAGAATAAACTACATACCTTGAATCACAACTCAACGCATGTCTGACGGCAAAATCCCTCTCTGTGGCTGAATTGTGAAATTTATTACCTGTAATAAGAAATTGACAGTTACCACATTTGCCACATTTATATACTCCAGTCTTCCTGAGTAACCAATGGAGGGATTTCCCTGGTTTGATGTCCGTATGTACTAAATTATCCCTAAGGTTGCTACTTCTTTTAAAGCACAGCAATGGGAGTTTGGAGGCTGCCCTACTCAATTTACTGTCAGAGGCTAAAATGTGCCAATTATTGTTCAATGCCCTACGCGTGATAGCCGAGGCAGTGGAGAAGGTTGAACTAAAGATCAATCTATCCTGGTTACTCCTTGCTTTTGCCCCTTTAAGGAGCTCATCCCTATCAAGGGACAGACATTTGTTAATAGCTCTAGTAACGTCTGCTTTTCTATAGTTACGCGCAATAAACCTATCTCCCATCTCCCTAAGGGCCAAACCCAGAGTATCACGGTCCGAGATTATCCTTACCAGTCGGACCATTTGGGAATAAGGCAACCCTGTTTTAAGGGGTCTAGGATGGAAGCTGCCGGCTTCTAACAGCGTGTTACGGTCTGTTTCCTTTCTAAACAGTGAAGTTCTAAACTGATTAAATGACTGAGTTATCTTGACATCCAAGAAATGAATCTCAGCCCTATCAAACTCAGCAGTAAATCTAATTGTGGACTCCAAATTGTTAAGATACTCAATGAAATTATCAAGTTCAGCCACAGTATCACCCCATAACAGAAAGACATCATCAATGAAGCGTACATAGAATAAAATATACTTTGAAAATCTCTCATGGTGAAAAATATGCTTAGTCTCATACTCATTCATGAATAGGTTCGCATACGATGGGGCCATATTGGACCCCATCGCAGTCCCCTGTTCCTGAATGAAGAAAGCATTCTGAAACATAAAAAAATTTCTAGTTAATACAAATTGTACTAGCTTCAAAAAGAATTCTTTACATGGACCTGTGAAATCATTACAATCAATAGCAGTATTCAAAGCCTCAATACCCCCCACATGTGGTATACAGGTATATAAGCTTGAAACATCCATGGTGACCATAATGGTCTGACCTGCAAGATGTTCAACCCCATGGATCAAATTCAAAAAGTGGGTAGTATCTTTCAGGTAACTGGTGGTGTTCTGTACCAGAGGCTGTAAATGGAAGTCCACATACTTTACATCGTTCCTCAATTAAAAAACACTACAATTGACGGTAAAACCCCCCCTGTGGCAAGGCACTTTGCCATCAATAGACATACCATGAAGGAATTTAAATGCATGCCGTTATTACATGTACACCCCCTTAGGCGGGGAGGTGATCGAGACATCATTCTATTGCAACATGAGGCTAGGATCACTTATGAATTTAACTCACTGTCCCCCACTGGTTTAAATGAAGATTTTAACCTATCGTGCTTTTTATGAATAAATATTCACCTGTGCATATAGTGGTGTATTGGATGGCACTCGTGTCCACGCTGTGCTCCGGCGTCACCATGGCAACGCATACGGCCAGGCGATCAGCTGAGCGTCGCAGATTGACTGATGTCACTGTGGTTGCGCGGCTGGACGTCTCTTTGGCGGGCTTGCTGAAAGGCTGCACTGGCTCTGGATGGCGCGGTGGTTACAAGTGGATATCTGGGGGCATCTACTTACCACTCAAGAGGCTTATATAAGTAAGTTCACTGTGTTTACTTTTTACACTTATCTTTAGACCTTGATGTTGGCTTCGTCTCCCTTGATAAAGATGGGACGTAGCCAGTGATTCTTTTGCTCACAGCAGCTCTGAACTATCTCATTATACACTATGGAGCAAGTATAGTGATTTGTTTGCTGGATGTTATTTGTGAATTATTGAGCTGCGTGTACTCCACCTCTATGGGTCTCTTGTTTTTAAAGCACTGAGCACTTTTTTGGATGCTTACATGGTGCTATCTCCAACCTGTAAAATTGCATCTTTTTTTGTATGTGGAAAATGTTTTACATTTCAACGTTATGTGCTATGGCACTACTATATGATCTAAAACATTAAATATGTATTTCTATTATGATACCATCATGTATCCAACGTTCATTTAGATAGAGTGCTGGCTTACTTATAGTGACTGTTTTCTATAATTTCCATGTTGGCCTTGCACCTGAGGTTGTTCTTTTTTGTATGAGTGCTTGCCCCCGCCCAACACTGGGAGTGGAAGATTGATATATATATAAATCTTTGCAAGGCTTAAGAACAAAGGACTTTAGAAAGTGCGGGAAAATATGAATGCGGATTTATGCAATCATGCGAGCATTAGAGTGCACGTGCATACTTTTGCAGGCTTTTATCACATGCGATATTTCTCATTAATAATTTAATTCTCATTCATAATTTCATGTAGAACTTGTTTATGTTTATTGTATAAATGCATTCCAATTTCTTAAAGTTGCGTTTTATATTCACATATGGTTTCATCAGCAAATTGTCACTGATCTGCGTATGAATGTTGTACTTGTATCATATTTAGACTTATATTGTAGAAAACAATGCTGTATTAGCAATGCTATTTTCCGCCAAGTTATAGGTATAAATAGAGTATGATGTTGTTTATGATGATGATAATGTTTAGTTAAATAACCCTGCTAGATAGGCTAGGTAAACCTTTATAATTATACTGATTAACCTCTGGAATGGAAACAAAGGAAACCCCAAGACCAATGATGAGCCAGGAATCCAGGATGATCATGAGGATTCTCCAATCAAGATGAGAGCGGTTTTCCCTTTGATCCCAATTGTTAAAAGGACGATGCCCAGGCTCTGAAAGCCAGTGGCTTTTGTATTAATCTCTTGCCAGTTTCTGGTCTGCGCTCCTGTCTCAAGGGACCAGCACTTTTGGATTAACTCTTTTCTTTTCTCTTTAAATATACTTTTGTGGGTAGGACCGCATCATCGACTGGCTTAGTAAATTTTGGGTATAATTGCAAATTACCGCACTGCGTACTTTTGAGGGTACGTTCTCAATTTGGGGGCTCGTGAGTGAAGGTCTTTCTCCCGGCGCATGCAGGAGTCGGTCATCTAACAAAGGGTGGAAGGCACGAAGGTACGGTGAGTAAACGAAAATTTGTTATTATATTGTACATTATGTTAATTGACCGAATATTGCTGCTAGGATACAGGCTTTGAATTTAGGACAAGTGGTGCGTGAGTTCGCAATTACACGCTAGTCTGGGTTATCCATTAAATGCTAGTTGTACTAGACGTTGCGATCGCATTTACAGTGCAAAAACAGGTGTATTTATCCTATTGTTGCCATATGTGCTAAGATTCTTTATTTTCCTTTGGGTAGCATTGAGGTGGAAACTGTAAACTGACATATTTAGAAAAACCCTCTAAGTGAAATGTGTGTATGCATTGTTTAGTGTAATCCAATTCTCCGAGCTGTGTGCTGGAATTGATAGGGAATTTTGTCGAGCTGTGTACTGGAGTCCGACTCGAATCATTGTAGACCATGTATAGCTGAGTTCTAGGTGGTTTTATGCTTCGCAGACATGCAATCGTGGAAGGTGCGCAGTTTGTTTAGTGGAGATTCTGACTAACTGTGTGCTGGAATAAAGGAGCTGTTGTATTTAAGATGTTGTGAGCTGTGTGCTAGAGTTGAAATTGTGAGCTGTGTGCTAGCATCATTGTTCATGGGGGATTACCATAAACTGCAAACCTTCACGACAGGGGGCATTGAAAAAAAATTTTCTGGTAGCATGGTCAATGAACCATGTACTAAGAAGGATCCAAATATGATTATGAATAGGAAGTATGATGTGGTTGCAACTAAGTATTGTAAGGAATGGACAAAAATGACCAGTCTATGTGAAAGGGGATTTCCAAGTGTCGGCAGTTTCAACAAAGACATTTTAAATAATGTGAGTTTCCAAATTTGTGAAATGAAATCACACAAAAGTCAGGAAGAGGCTAAAAAAAATGGAGCAAAAAAGCTGTGGGCGCATTCCCACTGCACGCGCACGCATCCACAACTGTGAACACATTCTGCAAATCTTGCACATGCGACTCCTACGCCAGCACCTCCTCCTCCTGCATATGTGGGAGAGGGGAAGGATGATTCATGTTTTAACTTTGTTTGTTCTAAATCTGCTAATGTTACATTACATGGTGATTTAAATGCTAAAAATGTTGTAGCCAGATTGTATCCAGTGTTAGATAAGGAAAATTACCCTTCATTGATATCAGCCTTTGTACACATAATTAATTTGCAATCTAACCACATTAAGTAAGAAACAGGGACACATGCATCCACAGCTGTACTACAAGTACCAGCATTACCAGTCACATCTGTTCTTCCTGCCTCGTTTCAGGTTGCGGACACAAATGCTTTACTTCAAGATGCTATTGCATCGCTTCCATAAGTTCCTGCAATAGTGCGCCCTAAAAATATGCATACCACACCCACTATAGAAGCAATAGCGCCATCTACCCATGCATCTAATAGTGTGAAACCGCAGTCTACAGACATATCTGTAGATGACACACCAGCACATGTAACTAGGTCAATTACAAGTAAAAACTCTGTTTGTCAAGATAAATCTGGTAAACACAGAAAATGTTTAGAATGTGATGGATTGTACCTACGCAGTACATACACTCAGTGTACCTACTGGAAATGCAAATGGCGAAGGGATTGTGCCTGTACAAACTGATAAAATTTATACTCCCTGGTCAAGGTCAGAATTGCATGATTGCAGAATTTCCTAACCCTGTTAAGGATTTGGAGAGATTTGTGCATGAACCCACTAACAAAGATTGGCGTGTGTTGCTTCGGGCTTGTCTCCCTGCTAGTACAGATCTTGCAGACTTCTTTAGAGCTTGCAAACTAGAAGAAGACAATATCCTAGGTGATGCAGACAAATCATCATAGATAACATCTGTAAACAATTAGGTGTAAAATTCCCAGTACATGTAGAATGGCAGAAACTTTTCACAATCAAACAAAAGATGGTGAGGATGTAGATGATTACATACAAAGGGCTATAGCAGAAATGATTAGATACACTGGTATTGAAGACATTAAATATAACCCACATCACTGGGAATTAGCTGCCTCTGTTCTGATGACTGGATTCTTGGAATCTGAGACAGAGAGTCCAAATATCAGAACTAGATTGGAGAGAACTAGATGTGACTAAACTTAAATTAACTGCAGTGTCCCATGAAAGGAATGTAGCACGAAGGAAGAAAAAGTTGTTAGCACTCAGAATTAAGGCTCTACAACCTTAGAAACAATACAGTACACAATATGAAGCAAAGAAACCACATTTTAATAAAAAATGTTTCCATTGTAGGCAAAAAGGACATATAGCACGAAATTGTGGAAAACTTGGAGGAAATGGGCACTATAAAGATTTCAATAATTCTTAAATACAGCAAGGTCCACATAGTTAATGGGGTATATAGGAACGTCTGACTACTAACCATTAATGTTGTCTGTATGTCAATAAATGTTCTATGTTGGCCATGTAATTTGTTTTCATATGTAACTGAATTATTGAGATAAACTGATGAAATGGACCATTGTCTTTTGGCTGAGATGGGACAGGAACAAAGTTATATCAGACTAATATCATGTCTTTCCTTTTAGCTTAAAATAAGGATTTCATGTGCATTGTCTAAAACTATTTATTGCTTCCTGTGTCATACCTATAGAGTCCAGTCCAATTTACAAGTCAAGTGTATTTTATATGAGAGTTTGATTTAGCTTGCATCACAAAGGATTGTTTGAAGGCTCATAGCATTAACTATGCATATGTTAATAACAGATGAGTCTTCAAATACTGACAATCAGTGTTAGTGTAAAGAAACCTCGATATAAACAGCTACATGTCTAAAATAGAAAAAATTTATAATAATAATTTTAATAACCCTAGTGGTTAGTCTAGAAGACTAAAAAGAGTGGAGTATGAGTTATGGATTATTAATAATTTAATTATTAATTTTTGTTAGAAGATATTTTTTTTTTTTTATCTGGAATGATGTAAAAATATTGGACTGTGTAGAAATAGTTACAGGTATAATAGAAAATGTTTAGTATTATTCTCTATCCTGCATTGATGTGGCATATTTACATATATCATAAGCATCTTACTGCAGTGTTTCTGTGCCATAAGTTCTTCTTAAATTAATATCATTATCTATTTCTAATTATGAAAATACAATTGTAACAGACGTAACTTGCCTCCATGACACATGACCGTCACACACACACATATGATAGTGTTATAATTGTTGCAGGCAATATTTGTAAGCACTTAATATATTACAATATATATACACATACGAGACAGATAATGTATCTCTGGGTGACCAAAGGGCGGTTGAAGCTGCATCAGCACCACTGAAAAATTTCGAGAAAAATCATTGTATTTGAGGCATTGTCTATGCAAAGATTAATAGAGATGCAAGGAAAAAGCTGTCTGGAAGGCAAAAGAATGTGGACAGGAGTCCACAGGGCTTTGGAAGGATGGACAAGGGAAGCCAGTGGCTCTCAGAGCATATCTCCCAGCCTTAGCTGAAGCAGCACATAGTTTGACTCACTTAGGGAGGAGAGGTATGAGCAGATTGGTAATATCATATTATATTATAAGAAAGTCAAGTCATGTCTAATATGCCTAAAGAAAAATGTTGGTAAGTCTATTCCTGTAGAACCATCCCATATTCCACCAACAGAGGGCCGTCTTCAGGTAATACAAATCAATTTTACACAACTACTACCCTGTAGGAATTTGAAGCATGTGTTAGTATGTGTTGATTTGTTTTCTCACTGGGCTGAAGCTTACCCAACTGCAACTAATACCACTGCTTTTACTGCCAAAAAGCTAGTCTAAGAGTTTGTTTGTAGGTTTGGCATACCAAACGTGATTGAAAGTGACCAAGGTACCCACTTTACTGGAGAAGTATAAGAACAAGCTCAGTAAAGTAACAGCTGAGACCAGGTTAGTTGGCCCAAGGCATTACCCCTAGTCCTTCACAGCATTAGAACCACTCCCAGATCTCCACTTAACCTGTCACCTTACGAGATTCTGTTTGAACGCCAACCCCATATCATGGTAGACCCACAGGAAGAATTGAAGTACAATAGTGATGTGACTGTCCGTTATTTCATCCAGATGAGCAAACAGCTTAAGAAACAACAGAAGTGCATAAAGTTGATAGCACCGGCCATGCCACAGAATAATTGTTATGATATTGAGCCTGGTGAATTTGTGATGATAAGTAATTTCTTATGTTCTGGTTGTCTAATTGACAGGTGGGAAGGACCTTACCAAGTGCTACTGCCCAGCACCACCTCTATAAAGGTCGCGAAAAGGAATACTTGGGTCCATTCATCCCACTGCAAAAGATTTGTCAATCCGGAGGAGGTCCGAGAAGAGGAGGGAGTTGAGATGATTGCCCCTAATTTTGAGTGCCTGTTCCAGGGAGACAAAGTCGAGGCTGATCAACCAAGGCGGACAAACTGCGATCATCTTACTGAGATGGAGTCCATCTTTTCTATCTTAACATCTCTGTTCCTTTTTAGTGTATCCTGTTCCGGATATGGTAAAAGGGTGGAGGAGACAAGGTCTGGTATCGAGGTAAAGGAGGAGTATCAATCGGATGGTAACATGGAACCATGGGCTATGCCTAACATTATAAGTGCTCCAATTCTGAGGAGAAAGAACAGTGTGAGGGATTATCATCTGAGGAATCTTGTATTTGTAAGACTTGCGCCCCAGTCATGGAAGAAAGTTGTGTTCAATTGTGTCAAACTAAATATAATCCTAGGTTTGATGGGCGTCCCTTAGATCATTACTATGCTTTGGTGGGGAAGGTCTTAAACCGAAGTGAATGTTGGGTGTGCTCCTATGAACTTCAGAGGCAAGATAACATAGGTCTAATCCCAGTACCCTTAAATAACTCTGAGGTACTTAGTTAATGGGGTGGTAGGCCCCTAGCAGAAAAATGTAACTCTCCCGGATCCCCTAGTCTTAGACAATATTCCACAGACAAATCTTTAATGTGTATTAATTTCACAAGCCACATGTGATTAGGTTATTAGGAAGCAGCATGGCACAATCAAACAATAGTTTATTCAGTGAGAGCATATAAGGAGCACATACTCACCAGACGGGTACAAGAGCTCAAGAACTGAAACTTCAAACACTGGTTGGTGGGTCAATACTTAAAAAAAAACATCAGTGGGAAATGTACATTCAGAATATTACCAACATATAATAGAAGAAGACACCTGTGGGTCACAACTGAAGGCCTTAGGTAAAGGGAGCTTTATTGGAGAGCTGTGTAGTGTCCTAATATACCATAATGTACCATTCATCCTCCCAGGTGACATGTATTATATTTGTGGGAGAAGAGCCTATAAGTGGCTGGCCCCAAATTTCCAAGGGTTATGTTTTTTTGGGCAGGATAGTACCTGAAGTTCTTACTATATAGCATAAGACTATGCTTGATGTACATAGATCTAGTCCCCCACCTTACGTACATGTCCCTTATGAACAAAAATATAAAAGAAGCGTGCCACATCAAGGCAAACCTTTGGCAGCTGACTTGATAAATGAATCAACAGGATTTCAATTTCTGGTAGCACTAGATTTTACAAGAACCGCTAGGGTTACCATAAATGATAAATACATCCATGCACTTGCAGATTAAATCGATAATATCACTGACATGTATGATGACACCTTTCGTTATACAGGTTTAGAGTTACAGGCCTATAAGAAAGAGTTGACACAGCATAGTATGGTTTTAAATTACTTAACAGCTGTCACTGGAGGTTATTGTGTCACTCTTGCTACACAATTCAGAGTTAAGTGTTACACCTACATCACTAACAACACTAAAAACCCACATGAAGTTATAGACCATAAGATGGATGAGATCCTTCAATTAAAATGGGAGTTCCGTAGGTTTCACAATATTTCCTTCTCTGCTAAAGAGGAGAAAGTTGCAGAATGGGTATCATGGTTGAACCCAGTAAATTGGTTCTCAGGGTTTGGTGACTGGGCAAACGCATTAGCAACCGGAATAATCAAACTTATAGTACTGTTAATGGGTGTTATTATGATAATTTTGCTAAGTGTAAAATGTGTTCAGGGGGTCATGAGACGTAAGGGGAAGAGAAAAGAGTTGATTATGACTGTAACTGAAAACATAGAATTAAACACCAATATTTTGTTCTATGACCCAACAGATGAGAACTTATAATGCGATAGTCCGGGTTTATCGAAGGGTCTGTCAAAACCGAATCAAAACATCAGTATAAAACATATATATAAAAATTAATCTTTGCAAGGCTTAATAACAAAGGACCTCAGAAAGTGCAGGAAAATATGAACGTGGATTTACGCAATCATGCGCCCATTAGAGTACATGTGCGTACTTTCACAGGCTTTTCTCACGTGCAATATTTCTCATTAATAATCGACTTCAAATTCATAATTTCATGTAGGACTTGTTTATCTTTATTGTATAAATGCGTTACAATTTCTTAAAGTTGTGTTTTATATTCACAGATGGTTTAATCAGCAAATTGTCGCCAATCTGCATATGAATGTTGTACTTGTATCATATTTAGACTTGTAGTGTAGAAAATAATGCTGTATTTTCCACCGAAAGATTGCATAAAGCGATCACAAGTTATAGGTATAAATAAAGTATAATTTCATAAAGCGATTGCAAGTTATAGGTATTTAGTTAAATAACCCTGCTAGATAGGCTAGGTAAGCCTGTATAATTATACTGATTAACCTCTGGAATGGAAACAAAGGAAACCCCAAGACCAATGATGAGCCAGGAATCCAGGATGACCATGAAGATTCTCCAATCAAGATGAGAGCAACTTTCCCTTTGATCGCAATTCTTAAAAGGACGATGCCCAGGCTCTGAAGGCTAGTGGCTTTTGTATTGAAGTCTTGCCAGTGACTGGTCTGCGCTGCTATCTCAGGGGACCAGCACTGGATTAATTTTGGATTAACTCTTTCCTTTTCGCTTTAAATATACTTTTGTGGGTTGGACCGTATCATCGACTGGCTTGGTATTTTTCGGGTATAATTGCAAATTACCGCACTGTGTACTTTTGAGAGTATTTTCTCAACACATGCTACAAGTTAAATAATAATAAAACAAAAATTTGTTTAATTGAAATCATGCACAACATGCAAATAAATGTCAATTATGATTATCTTTTAAATTTAATGTCACACACAAATAGTAACATTACAACCTAAAAGATAAACCTCTAATTGTTTCAATCAAAGCAAACACATGCATTCATAATAATCACACATCAGCTGTGTGTTAGACAAACAGAAGAGCATGAGGCTTTGGCTCTCTGTTAACCATGCGGATGTTAACTTAAGAATGGTGGGGGGGGCATTCTTATCTTTGTTCGTGCCTATGTTAGCTTCAACAAGACCTTCTTAACTGTGAATCATTCCTTAGTCTCGAGGAACACCCATGCTGTACATTAGTAGCCTGAGAGCTGCATTAAGAGTCTTGCCGCTCTAGCCACGCATGCATAAGTTATTACGTTCCCAAGCATGAATCATTCCTAAGTAGCCATTCTTATCTGTGAATCATTCTTACATGGTTTCAGTGCGTAGTTTTGAGTTCTGGGCATGCGCAGTTTAACCATTCTTAAAAATACGTACTGAAATGCTGTTCTTACTTAGTTGTGAATCAGGGCCATTGTGCGCATTTGCCATTTTGTCAGATTGTCTGTTCTGGTCCTTGTCTTGATAGTCTGCTCCAGCCATATGTTATTGCTATTGTTCTGTTTGTCTTGTTATCTCTGCCTCCTTGTTCTGTTGTTTTTGCTTGTTAGCTCTGCTCCCTGCAGGGTTCCTGCATTATCTTTTCCTGCTTCTGCCTTGGCTGTTTGCTTCTGTCTATGTTACTCTGCTGTCCTGGCATCTGTATACCTGCCTGGATTTCATTACATTGTACCTGTATACCTATCTTGATGCCATTACCCTACACCTGTATACCCAGGGCTTACCCTAGCCCAGGGCTGCATCGGCCAAGGGGGCGTCAGTTTTGGGATGAAACATTGTGAATCCCCACTGCGATGTTACACATTGCGAAATTGGGACCAAAACCGCAGAACTTTTTTTTTATGAATGGGTGAATATGTGATTTGCATACTCACCCATTCATTTTTGGAAAACGGTGCCGCCACCAAACCAGACCACCGGATTAGGTGAGTAACCCTCTCCGGGGACTTAGGGTTAGGCTGTGGGCAGGGGCGCAACTAGAATTCTGTGGGCCCCACACCAAATTTAGAATAGGGCCCCCATGTCCAAACT
>WWET01002962.1:71108-88870 GCA_011038615.1 Limnodynastes dumerilii | reverse complement strand
ATATATATCTCCTACTTTTGGTATTAAAGTTATATCACCACCTTTTTAGCCTGCGATCACTATTGTTACCAATAATCTTTTCACCATCCTTATATATTTTTATTTTGCCCACCTCTTTAACTTATCCCTCTCCTCTGGCTTCTTCCCCTCCCCCTTTAAACACGCTCTTGTCTTCCCCATCCTTAAAAAAACCTATCCTTGACGCCACTTCACCCTCCAACTATCGACCCATCTCCCTTCTGCCCTTCGCCTCCAAGTTGCTTGAATGGCTTGTTTACAAGCATCTAATCTAAACGCCATCCTGGATCCTCTCCAATCTGGGTTCCGCCCCCTGCACTCCACTAAAACTGCCCTGACTATGGTAACAAATTATCTCCTTTCTGCCAAATCTAATGGCCACATTTCCCTTTTCATCCTCCTGGATCTATCGGCAGCTTTTGACACAGTTGATCACCCTCTCCTGCTCCACACCCTTCGCTCCCTCAGCCTCTCCTGTACTGTTCATTCCTATTTCTCCTCCTATCTCTCAGACCGCACCTTCTCTGTCGCAATCACTAGCTCCTCCTCCCCTACTACTCCTCTTCCCATTGGCATGCCCCAGGGCTCAGTTCTTGGTCCTCTTCGGGTGACCCCATCAGCTCCTTTGGCTTTCACTACCACCTTTATGCTGTCGACACTCAAATCTATCTCTCCTCCCTTGACCTCTCCACCAAACTTTGTTCAAAAGTGTCAGATTGCTTCTCGGTCATCTCCTCATGGATGTCCAAGCATTTTCTCAAGCTTAACATGGACAAAACTAAAATCGTAGTCTTCTCTCCTTCTCATATCCCCTCCACCCCTGCTTTTTTATTACTATTGGCGACTCCACCATCTCCTCCTCCAACCAAGCCCACTGCATGGGCGTCATCCTGGATTCCTCTCTCCTTCACCCCCCACATCCGTGCCCTCTCATTGTCCTGCCGCTATAATCTCCGCAACATTGCTCGCATAAGACCCTTCTTAACTGCAGATGCCACTAAAATGCTCATTCACTTTCTCGTTATCTCTGGACTACTGCAACATTCTCCTCTCTGGCCTCCCTCTGGTCCATCTTGCATCCCTACAATATATACTAAATGCTGCAGTCAGATAATTTTCCTCTCCAAACGCACTGTCTCCACCTCCCCTCTCTGTTAATCTCTACACTGGATTCCTGTCTTCAAGCTCCTCATCACAATTTACAAGACTCTCTAATTCTCCACCGCTCCCTACTTCGTCTCCCTTATATCCATCCACATTTCCTCCCGTCCACTCGCTCTGCTGGTGACCATTACCTCAACACCAACCTAATAACTACTTCTTACTCCCGCATCCAAGACTTCTCCCAGACCGCCCCTCTCCATTGGAACAACTTACCACATCCTATCAGGCAATCCAGCTCCCTTCAATCCTTCAAATGCTCCCTTAAAACCCACTTCTTCAGGCTAGCCTACCCTTCATCCACCTAAGCTTACCTGGCCTCCCCATCTTCATCTCTGTGTCACCTGTTTGTTCACCCTCTCTAACTTAGCATGTTAGCTCTTATAAACAGGGTCTTCCTCCTTCCTGTCATCATCCTTCTACCCTGTCCTCATCTCTTCTCACCTTTTTCTCTCTACTGTCTATCTCTCTCCTTATTCATCTGCTCCTACACACATATCCAGAATCTTTATTTTCCTTACATATTGTTCTGCTATTTTTGTACTGTATTTTATTTTTGCATTGTACATGTATTGTATTCCTTAGTCATGTTTTTATATTCTCTGTTAATTATTGTATTGTATATGTAACTATTGGCTTTGCTAATGCCTTTGTACGACGCTGCAAAATACCGTTTGGCCCCTTATAAATAAACCTTAATATTAATAATAATAATTCACACACATATATAAACACACATACATAAACTCACACACACACACACACACGTAGAGAAATTGGATCAGCCAGGATTTTGAAAGCATGAGTGCACCAACTTGAGGTGGTCCAGTTGAATACTGGTCAGGTTTTAGATGGGGTAGGGTCCCAGTTGGACCATTCATTGGTGTTCGCCGGACAAAGCTTTTACCCAGAGAGATTGTTCAGGGTCTTCCACTGGATGGATTTAAACATCACATCTTGATTTAGAAGGGACTGTGCTGATTTGTGGGCTGCAAAAGGGGCAGGGCTTATAGAAAAGAAGTGCTTATTTTGAATGACACTAAATGACATTAAATGACTGTTAATCATTTTTAAAATGTTGACAGTTACTTCTAACTTATTGATAACTTAATAACTTGAAGTTTTAAACCCAGACAACGCTAGGCACTTCTGCTAGTAATAAATATAAATGTGATTTCATTATCTGTGTTTTATTTGCAATTGATTGTGATATATTTATAATTTTATTGACTGTGACATATTTTACCTGTAGCGAAGAAATATTTTTCAGTAATGATATAAATTAGATGATAAGATGTGAAGAAATTATTAAAATAAACAGAGTGGTGATGGCAAAGCAAAGTGAGAACAACTTTAGCTCCAAGCCCAACCCTCGCCGTACAATAATGTTTGGTACAAGTAACCATTTGCAGAACACAGACACTGGGATTTGAATCCAAATCTGACTACCTGCAAATGAATATTTTACGTGAGTGACAGCCAATATAGGAAATCATTTTCTCACTTATCAATAATTTGTGAAACTATATGCCAATTTGTATGAACCGCTTATTACAGAGCTTAATACAGAATTGCTACTACTACATGTGATAATTGTATAATTATTAATGTTCCTTTCTTGTATTTGTATTATCAATAATTATGTATACAAAATATTTCTTTTTTTAATCTTTTTTTATATATCTTGAATTAATTTTATTGTTGTTTTACTTAATAATCATTTGGATATTTGTATATCTGATTATCCCTCAAACTGTTACTATTGCAATATCTCATTTATTTTTACAATTTTCATATATATATATATGCATATATTTTACTTTCCATACATCTAAGTATAATCTTTGATTATGTCTTCATTAATTGGATATTTAAGAAATAACTTTCTCATTTGTTTTAATTGTTATATTTATATATTTTAGTTGTGTGTGTATATATACAACCTCTATTATTATACAGCTTTAAAATATAGTTTTTAAACATGATCTAAATTTAGGTTATTGTGGTTATATCAATATGCATAACCCAAATCTATATACTGAACATGCATCTTTGGATTTAAGGTCTACTATGAGGTTTCTAGGCATAAGAATATGGATATTTTATAAATATAATTATTTATAGTTAGGTTGCAACTCTTGGTCTGTATTCTAAACGGTATATGTCACTGATAGGGTTAAATTCAGGATTGCTCATTGATCAGCTGTGGAATCTCTTACAGTTAAATAGCCCCACCAGAAACTCAGGACACTACCTGCTATACTCGTCTTGAGAAAGTCCCTGCTGGGACGAAATGCGTCGATGGTGTACGCCACACATACAGCTAACAGCTGATATCTGATTGTATCCTGTCTGAAGCCTTCTACTCTGGTATTGTAGTGCTGTGTTCTGCTGGACACAGTGTGAGAAAGCCCGCGGTTCTGTGTCCTGCTTACCGACTGTGGTATACAAGAGACTATTTGCAGACTACGGCAGCAGAATTACATCTAGGCGGCAGCTGCCACTGCATTTGGACCATATCAGATCGAAAAGGTTTACAACAATACTGCTGAGTATAAGAATGGCTAGAGCCGAAAAAGACCTAACCATCTGTCTGGTAACATTACCATCTTTCTCTTTGCTCACACTTGTGCCTTATATTGGTATTATCCCAACCAAACAAGTACAAAGAAGAAAAGGCAGGAGTTTTGTGTGCACTCTTATATAATAATTAACAGCCCATAAAATATGGTTCAGTGAGCCAAGGAATCATATAAAATTTTATTTTATTGTTAATACAAAACAGGCAAAATATAAAAAACATGTATACTGTCATATAAGACGTTGTGAAAGACAAATGTCACTGTTACACTCCGTAAGAATAGCACTAGCAGGGTGTAGCAGGCTTTGATTCTATGTGTTCACTTTTCCCCAGCTGTCTAGTAATTACCTATGGAGGTGTGTCAGGCTCTCACCACTGATTGGGGAGTTCCCCTTAAATAGCCTCTGCTCAGTCTCACAGGTGTTGGTTATAGCGTCTGGTTCCTGATCGTGCTTGCTGACAGTCTGAGTGCTTGGTTTGCTATTTGCATTTTCCTGTTACCCTGTGTTCCTGGTGTGTTCCCCCTTGCCTTCCTGATACCCTCTTATCGTTGTTTGTTGACCCCCTGTGTGGTGAGGTGCGCGGCGAGAGTAGTTCGCTACTCCCACTGGCGGCCTCAGCCCCGGACAGGTCCCGGTCTCCATTCCTCTCCGGAGGTGTGTGTGCATGTGTCTTTCCATCTCACATTGCCCTGGCCTGTCGGGTGTGTGTTTGATCTGCCACGTGTTTTGAGCATCTCCTGCTTTTGCCATCTAGCAGTGAGTGGAGTTCGTTGTAGTTCTCCGGTGTTTACATCTCCTCTCAGCATTGTCATCTTGCTTATGAGTGTAGCCGCCAGTCTTGTTACCACTGTGTAGTTATTTCTCCAGTGTGTCTGCTGTGCGTGTATTTCCACTGAGTGTGTCATCTTCAGTGTGTATTATTAGAGCCGTTGCTCCACTGTATATTTCCAGCTTGCAGTGTATGTATTTAGGTAGACTGTGTCATCTGTCTATACCTATTAGTACTGTTTACCATCCTGTCAGTACTGTCCCTTAGTACATCCTGGGACTTGTTGTGCACCTAGCGCTGTCTTTGCTGCAGTACCCTTAGTAGTATACTTACCTGTGTAGTAGTTAGCCTGTATCCCTCCATGGCTATTATCATCCTCCTCCTTGCTCCCCTGCTGTTGGGTTCTTAAGTATATCTCTGTCTGTATTACAGGGTTCAGTGTGTACTGATATTTCGCTGTACTGTTTATGAGGGTTCCAGTATTTGCATTAATAAACCATTACTGTTCTTTGAGAGCTCAGTGTGTGTTGTCCACCTGTTATCCTGTATGCAAGGGTTCCTGTGAATACCTGGGTTCCAGTCAGATTAACCACGCTGCAGTACCCGTCTGGGGCTATCACCGGGGGCACGACCTGTCAGACCAGCAGCCCAGACTATCCTCACCACTAGAGGCTCTAGTGAACACCTGGTGCTAACATAGATTCCGGGCCCCTGGTGAGAATCCCTTTGGCCGACTGTAACAGTCACATAATATTACAGCAACTTCCATAATATTAATCCATTAGAATGTCCTCATATATGTACGAAGTTGAGACAATGATATACACAAATTGATTGTATGCTCAAAAAGTACATTACATGGTAATTGTATGCACAGAAGGGTTAATAATAGACTCTGGAGTAAAGGTCCATTGTATGTAGATCAAATTACTAACACCAGGTCTGAAATAAAGGCAGCAACGGGACGCAGCCTATACTAATAGCAGCCGATGGCTTACCCTGTGTGAGTGCTAGCGTCCTCACGGGCGCGCTTCGTCCTTCCGGACCCGTATCTTACCCTCCCTGCACTTTAGAAGAGGTGTCCCAGCTGCCAATACCTTATGTCCAAGTTACTGTAACAGGAAACATGCGGGATCTATCGGTGCACCAATGACGCCGCGTGTTTCCTATTCCTGACAAAAACTGAAAGTAAACAAACTTTCTGGGATACAATACAGTAGCTGACAAAAATTTCCTAAATAACTAAAGCAATTGGCTCGTTGGGTAGAAAACTACCAATTGATTTTTAGATGCGGATAACACACAGGTGTGGTGCACGTGAGGTGAGAAATGATTACTGTACATATGTGGCGAATACTATCCTTGGACATTATGACACAGGAATAATTTATATTATTTTCTGTTTAAAAAGTGTTAAACTTTTTATTTTAAGAATAGTGTTTTTTGAAAGGTTACAGTTATCTTAAAATAAAGATGCTAAATAGGGGATTAAAAAAAAATTACACGATGGCTAACATTATGGTAAATATATATGTATAGAAAAATATAATTTTGAAGCATTCATTATTCTAGAAAAAAAATATACAATTATTTTCTGGTTAGAAAACTACCCACCCAGGACAAAAAAGGAGTTAAACTATTTCAAATGGCACTATGTTGCTGGTCAAAATTCAAGTTTAAAATGCTGAAACATCTCCCTTTCATGTGCAGATATTGGCTTAGGGCTGTATTCAGAGAACCGTTTTTGGGAGAAGTTCTGTGCGTATTTTTACGATCTGATTAACTGCGCATGCGTAGTAACTAAATTAACGCTATCTACGTTGATTATATGAACGGAAGTCCATTAGGCACGGACTTGTGAATCGCATGTGTAAAGATCCGAACGGAGGGGCGAGTTTATAATCCATTCGGAGAAACATTCATGTAAGTGGGTGGGGGGGCATTTAAATGGCCGTGTGAGGGCACGGTTAGTTGGATACGCACGTACTGAGGTATTATATGCTCAGAAATGCACACTTAAAGATAAGGGTAGCCCAGGCACTCGTAAGTCACCATCAACCCGTCCGTGTGAGGGGAGCGTTATGGGCGTTGCCTTGTAACTTCAGTGCGTACAATTGCATACTTTTAGCAAGCGGATCTCTGAATACAACCCTTAGTGTGATATTTTAGGTTGTGTTATATCAATAATAGATAGAGATGCTAGATTTTGAGCGAGAGAATTCTCATATCTATTACATAACTCCCAACATTTAAGAATTTTAAATAGGGACAACATTTTGCAGCCTGGTAGAGGGGGAGGTGTCTTATACCACCCAGTGGGCATGTCTGGGAATGTGGGTGTGTTTGGCACCTCCCAGACCAACGGGTCTAGTACCTGCCCCTTTTATTCAGTCATCCATATGTCTGCCTATTATTATTTGGCCTACCATCCATATGTCTTCCCCCCATTATTTGTCCAGCCTTCATATGTCCAGCCTCCATATCTGCCTCTTTATTTATCTTACCTCCATGTCTGCCCCTTATTATTATAATGTCAAGCCTCCATATGTCTCCCCCTTGTTTATTTGTCCAGCCTCCTTGTCTGTCTCTTTATTATTTGTCCAGCCTCCATGTCTGCCCCTTATTATTATGTCCAGCCTGCATGCCTTCCCCTTATTATTATGTCCCCTTATTATAATTAAGTCCAGCCTCCATGCCTTCCCCTTATTATTATGTCCAGCCTCCGTGTCTGCCCCTTGTAATGTCCAGCCTCCATATCTGCCCCTTTTAATGTCCAGCCTCCATTGTCTGCCCCTTGTAATGTCCAGCCTCCATTGTCTGCCCCTTTTAATGTCCAGCCTTCATATCCTCTCTTACTTACCTTTGATGTCCCTTCCTCCATGGCACTCCATCTCTCTGGCGCTCCCTCTCTCCATCTGGTGCATCATGTGATGCAGTAATGGTAATACAGGGCTCCTACGGGAGCTTTGTAGGACAAATCTGTTTCTAGAATGGCAGTGACCGCATAGGTTAGGTCACTGCCATTTGCAGTAACAGGTTTGGTCCTTCAGGGCTCCTGTAGGAGCCTGTATTACCTATGCTGTGAAAAGCCCTGCTGCATACACAGTGGCATGGGCTTCAAAAAAAAACAAAAAAAACAACAACTTTGTCCCGAAAGTCTGATCTCTCGGGACAAGTTGTGAGGCATGCGTGACAGTGGGACAGTCCCCCAAAAGCGGGACTGTCCCACTGTAATTGGGACACTTGGGAGGTAAATAGTTGGAAAGTATGGTTGCTGAAACAGAAATTATATCTAGCCTATACCACCATTAACCTAGCCTTTAATGCAATAAGAAAAGGAACTGCTATATTTACATGCTTGGTTCCACTGAAGATACCAAATAAGCAATAGGGATCTAGAAAAATACCACAGGGAGTTAATGCAAAGATTTTAAAGCACAGAATAAAACTCTCAAAATAAATGATAAATGTCTGTTTTAACCAGAGCTCTATTTTCAATAAAGGATGTTAAAATCATTTCTACAGTAGCAGGTTGAGGAATTAGCAACTAAACAAACAGGTAGGAAACTTTAATTACAGTTTCTAATCTGTAATTTACTTAAAATGTCAATAAGAAAGAACACAACACCACAGATGTTTACATTAAAAGGAAAAAGAAAAAGACGGGCCGGTTTACTTTTGGCATTTTTTTGGATGGTTTCTAAATCCATGAATACTAATACTACTAGTTTTCCTGACTGGCACTTTTGAAATCACTGTGCCAATTTTTACAATGATGGAAATACAAACTGCTGCAAACTGATGTCAAAATTGCTGCCAAAACCACAAAAAACAAATAGAGGTGGTAGTGAGTAGTGATTTTGTCAAAACCTTTATCATATTTACTAGAATTGTGGTAATTTAGGAGTATATTTACTAAGGTAATTTTTGGCCAAATTGCCACAATCACCGTCTTTACTAAAGGCAAAGTGCCAGGACTTTAGCCTTTAGCAAAATCGACCAGGCAAACATCGCTGGACAAAAATCATCCAGATGTTTGCCATATAAAACATACTAATCGCCGGATTTAGTGGAAGCAATTTTACTAAATCGCCTTTAGTTCGTCCGGAAAGAGCCGGTGTGTGGGGCACTTTCATTGAAAGCGCCACACACTTTCCCAGAAAAACACATCAATATATTTCTCTGTCCCAAAGCCGAGCGCAACATGGTTGTAATGCTTAGCATGTCTGCGCTGATAGAACTACAAGGCTCAGCATTGCTGAGCCTTGTATTAATATCAGCGTCAGCGTGTTAAGACTTCTAAGCCTGCAGCTCTGTAGCCGGTTAAAAAAATTAAATAAAAATACAGTGAAAAAAACATACATAATATACATTTACATACATATCATAATAAAATAAGCATTTACAATCCATAACATTTTCCCATACCATTAAACTTAACACAGGTGGCTACATTGTTTTTTACAAAACTTTTAGTTAAGTTAAGTGTGTTGCAGAAAGAAAAAAAAAATATTTCTGACTCACCGTTTAGCTGTCCTCATTCTTGGGAAGAGTTGTGAGTAGTTTATTCTTTCGTTGAAGTTATTCTTCTCCTGTTGATTGTAGAATCTTGTCCGCTTGCTTGGAGAAGATGATTCGGTCCTTCCATCTGCTCTTCGGCCTCCTGTGGCACTTGCCCCGACGACATGCTCCCTCCTCTTCTTTGGCGCTGCTACTAATGACCATTCGGTCAGTAGAGGGCACCCTTTTATAGAAATTATGATGTCATTTACATTAGTGGGCTCTAGTGAGAGCTCTAGTGTTTATGATGTCATCATTTCTATAAGAACGTGGGTCTGTTAGTGAATCCCGCAATTTTTTTGTAAATCGCCAGCCAAAACAGACCTTAGTAAATATACCACTGAGTGTGTACTTGGCTAAGGAGAGTTTATTTAGTGTAACCTTAAGGCAAAGGGGAATAAAATTTGTGTGAAATTTTTAATTGTTACTTGGAGGAAAGGTGTTATTTTTTTATAATTGAAAACTGGAGTTAGAAGTATAGGTTATCTTAGAGATTGATATGTGGGGGTTATTTTTGTGTGAGCTGAGCTTAGGGGTGGTTAACTTACTGGGAACTGGAGAGAATGGGTTAATGTACTGTTTCCTAGAAGGTAATATATTGTAAATTAGTTAAGTGGTGTTTAGTTCAGTATGAAATGGCGAGGGGTTAATCTAGTGTAAACAGAGCATTTTATTCATGTTATCAGAAGTGCAATGCACACAGTATGATGATGATGTGAAATGTAATGCTCTTCTGTAAGAAAGATCTTAGACTCCATGACAGCATTAATAATCCTTATAATGTAGATGAATTAATATGAGTCAAACAATATGCTCTTAAATTCATTTGTAGGAAGGATGGGTCAGTTCGTGTTTTCTTGGTAAATTATATAAAAATAATAATTAAAAAAATGTAATATTAGGTATGAAAATGTTGAAGATGAAATGTTGGTTAAATCATATATAATTTTATTTCATGCTAATTTTGTTAATGAAAATATATTAAGTACTTTCACCCAGCATGATTTAAAACTACTCATAACTGAACTACCCTTATGTTTCTATTACTAAAGAAGAGAGTGTATTTATATAATGTCTGACTGTCGGTGTCTATAGCTTACCTGCCACACTGGTGTCCTGATCTACAGATACACCGGATCAGTCTTAAATATCCTATTATTTGCACTGGGTTTTCCCAAAAACAGAATGCATTCTTTTTTACATTTATTTTCATGTGGATTAGGCCCAGGGACTCTTGATCAGATAAATGTCCATTTACATTCTCATTACGTATGTTAAAAATCTGAATCATGTCAACTGTGTTGAAATTGTACATTAAACAATTTACCATGTAAAGTAGTGTGATTGCATTATGACAGATTCTAATTATCTGTTATTATCTATATTTTTAGCTTTCAATTTGCACACCTTTGTGATTTTGCAATACCCTAAAAATCTACATGTATATTCTATATGTTGCACAATAGCAACTAACAAATATGAAACTACCTTCCAGAATCTGTAATTTGAAAGTTGTGCACATTTTGCCTTTTTATAAATGAGAAACCTTGTATTTGACCTAACACTGAAAGCTGAACTATAGAACAGTTCAATTATTTTAAATTAGTCTTATGTTTGTGCAGGGAATAGATGGTCATTGAATAGTATTATTGTGCATTACAAATAGTCTGTTTTATTTTATACGGCACTAATGATTTTCATTATCTCCTAAGCTGATAGAATCTATTCCAAAACCAATAATCTTTTGAAATCCACTGAGCCACAAATTACTCATTAGATATATTTTCAGAGATCATTACCTTTATCATAGTCTTCAGCTTTTCATTTCCCGAATGTATTGTGCAGTTTATAATATATGGTATGGATTAAAGTTGTAATAGAGCAATATTTTTTTCCATCAGGACAAAATAGAAGTCAAAATTAATTCCAAACTGTTGCTTTAAGACACATTAAATAATTTGTTATAGTTACAAAATCCACAGGTAAAAAACAAAAAGGGTATATTTCTTTCTACAAGAATATAAACAAATTATACAGGCAAAAGATTGGCTTGCATTTAGTTATAAAATTATTTTTAGAAAGTTATTCAAAATATAATAATGAAATAAAATGAAAACATACACAAACAGAATCATCATCATCTTATTCTTCTTCTTGCCAAATGCCAAATTTACTTATGTCCATGCAGCACTCTAAAATTAGAGTTACTAAAAGTCAATAAGTACCTTCATTTTCATATTTGAGTTATATCCAATAACACTGACTACTCTACAATAATAGAAACAGGAATTCCATGAGATGTATTTGGTTAATCAAACCACATATGATAAAATATGCTACTTGTGTCTTAGTAGACCATTGTACATATATTTTGTAGCTCTTTAAATACTAAAATACACAAATAAACCATGATGTAGTTATCAGGGTTTAAGCTCTAATCAAAAGGTAATTTTATTCTGTTTACTAGTATAAAAACATTCAGAAATGTTATTTAGATGATTTAGTCATAATTACCTATTTCCTATGATAAATGTTATATTATCATATTTAAAAAAAAATCTAATATTAGTTTTTCTGTAACCACAATATTTATGTCATAAGTATCACAGGACATGGGTATATATAACTTCAAGGATTATTTGCAATAAATGTCTCTAGTTTCATCTAGGATAATGATGAGAGACCTGGCTTCAATGAAAGGTGTTTACAGAGCTAAAGAGAATGCACTGAATGTGTCAAGATGTTTATAAAAGCAATTTAAATACATAATTTTAACCTTGGAACTATGACCACCATTTGATGGATGATACAGTTGGAGCAACTTTAGACTTACGGTTGAAATCAGCCTTTGGCAGATTTTTAACAAATAGACACCTGATTCCTTCTCTAGAGGAATATTTGAATTCCATGGCTGAGACTTGGGCCCGTATGCAGACCTCCGTTTTCAGTGCCCGTCCATCCGTAAATAAGCGATTGTAGTTACTGGCCATGCGTAGTAATTTTGGTACGCTATTTACGTTGCGAAACGCAACGTAAATAGCGTACAAAAATTACTATGCATGCCCAGTAACTACAGTCGCTTATTTACGGATGCACGGGCACAGAAAACAGAGGTCTGAATACGGGCCTAATTTACTATGAATTAAACACAAAAAGAGTGATACATTTATGTCTGTAGAAGTACTTGTTGTATATTGTATAACGCTTGGAGTAAAAATATAGAAATGTTTAATTAACACAATAAAAAACACAATAAAATTTACAGCATAAAACTTGGAATATGCCTGCGAATATAACACTCTAAAACAGAGAGAAAATACAACTCAACATTTTCACGGCAATCAGATTTTGCAAATATTGACTCTATTGAGTGGAGATCTCCCAGAATCAGTCCTTCAATAGTAAAAAAAAGAGGTAGTGCAAAAAAGGGGGGAAAAGTCCAGCTGGTTTCCTTAGAGGATCCTTTAGACGAAGTTTGTATTTAATAGCAAAGGTGGAATAAAATACCTTGTCTCCCGGTGTGTACTAAACTATAGAGACTGTCTATGTAGAATAGAATATCCCTTGTGGGACAGAATAAACAGCTAAAATGGATACATTTCTCTTGAGGCTTGATTATAGTCAGTAGTAGCAGTGGGATGATAACGGAGCAATGTGGGAGGCTATGGCGATCACCCGTAGTAATGTTCTACCAGGCTAGTATCATATTCAGTGCTTCATTCAGAAATTAAACAATGTAGAAATGACAATTAAAGGAAATAAGGCTGTTGGAAATACCGTTCCGAAAGCTCTGGTGAGCTGGATTAATAGTCCAGGGGTGTTGCATAAAATAGCTGGAAGATAAAACTTCTTATATGATCTGTGCTTCGTGTAACAGCTGATTCAGCAGTGAGGGTTCCCGCAGCTTGAACGCACTAAGCGCGCTTAATGTCAAGAGTATCGTATTGGATTAAATGAGTCCATCAGCTGAAGGCATAGAAAACTTCGTAGATGAAATGGCAGGGAAGAAAAAATGGTGTTTCGGCAAGCAGTAAATTTGTTGTGCTCTTACGCGTTTCTTCTGTGGGGTTTCGTCAGAGAGTGTGAGTATTACAATACTGGTGACTAATTTATTATATTATTTTTGCTTATAATAATTATTTAATTGATAGACTTATAGAGACAAAACCTGAATTAAATTAAAAGTGTGTAACACAAGTTACAGTTATTTTATTCCATTTTGTCAGTATATTAAACTGTTAGGGAGAGTGCTGCAAATGACACTCTGGCAAGAATAATTAAAGGAAGTCAGTTACTAATAAAGTTTGATAATAAAAGAAAACTGACTTACTAGCACACGTCTTGCAAGAGTAGAGAATTTCATGTTCTAAGAAGCTTCTTTATTTTTTTCTTGCTGGTCCTATTACTTTACTTTGTTGATCTGCTGCTGAACTATTCTCTTCACAGCAGCTATGGGTCAAATGGAGTGTGATGGTGCGAGCACCAGCATAATGCCATGACATTGCATGTGGTGGTCTCATAACGAACAGTGTCAAAAGCCAGGATATTAATAGTGGGTTCCCAATGCTTGTAAGACATGTGGGGTATATGTGGTTTATATTAAGCAATTTCTAAAAGTCACACCATCCAAAAATTGGACAAATAGATCCAATAGCCTAGATATAATCACACAATTGTCAACTGTAAGGCAGGTGACATGAACATACAGTTAAACCTTTATTTTGTTATCAATTAGCAGCTACCAGCCTCCTGCAGAGATCAGGCAATGAAGCTGACCCATTCAATGTCCTGTAGAAAAGTGTATGACTCATTTTGTGAATTGAATGGGCTCCATTTTCTGATCTCTCCAGAAAGTGAGCAGTTGCTAAAAGGTAAATAAACAAAAATAATTTTCTAATGGTCTGAAATCTACCTTTCCCACCATGTCACGAAATAAGCATCTTTTATGCTACCCTTAGGAACCACACACCAGGGCACAGTGTCTACTGGGGCCTGGTCTTCGCTTAAGCCCTGATGGTGGGGATAGTCTGGGTTGTAGAACAACCAGCATGGCCCCTGGCTGTGGATCTGGTAGCTGATGGGAAACACAGAATCAATGATGTTGAGAGACTGAGACCACGGGAGGCACAGGAAATACTGCGGGCAAGAGTACGGACAACTGCTCCTGAATTTTAGAAAGAGCTCAACAGTGGAATAGTGCAGCAAGAAATGTATGAAAATGGTAACACACAGCCACCGAAGTCACATGGATAACACAATAGCAAACACATGTGAGAATGATAACATACACCACTAGTGCCAGATGGAGTAGCACAATAATATGTGAGGACAGAGACACACGACACACACAAATCCCAGATTAGAACTCCAAGCTAGGGACCCCTGGACATATACAGACAAGGCTGAGATATACACAAAGGAAGGGGACAATATGGAGGCACACAAGAGACACAATAAAGGAGACTGAGGGCAAGCTGAAAGGGCAAAAACAAAAGCAGACTGAAAGAGAGCTAGAGAAATGCTGTACCGAATGCTACACCCAGCACTGTCAGAATGACAGTGCCAGTCTAATATAGAGACTGCTGACCTTTGATTGGTCTGCTCATTGTTCAGCAGTTTTATAGTCCCCAATGCTGATAGGGCGTCTCCCTGGCATGTGGATGTCACTCAGAGGACTGAAAAGTAAAGGGACAGATTGCGCATCCATCTGAAGCTGTGGTGGTGCTCCCAGTGGCATTGTTTACATAACATCATAATTACATGCAGGGAGAAAGCTGGGATGGGGTGGGACCCCGTGAGTAAGAAGGTAAAATGCTACATGCCCATCTGCTTGGCGCAATGGCATGTAACAGCATCATATCTCAGAAAGCTTTATCTGAGCCAGCTGTATGGACAGTAAACCACTAATAAACATAGCCACAGCTCCAACCAACATATTTCTGATGATCCCTTTGATCTATTTCAAGGTATTGTAGCAGGTATGAGAGAAAAGTTCATAAATAGTTCTTAACTAACTGTCATATCATTGTTAAAGATAAAAATCATTTAAATTCACATTAAAAATCTATACAATATGAATTAGTAGTTGAGATGTACAATAAGAGATAAAAGCTGCACAATATAATATAACCCAACCCCCACATAATATTAAGATATAGAAAAAGATGTTGCTTAATTAAGAATAGCTGATATGCTCAAAGGAAAATCTGGAAGTATGGCATGTTTACATAATAACAATCCTAACATAGACGTAAACAAAATACAAACATGCAGGTAATGAATAAATAACATAATTTAATACAGATCTTCATAATAAGAAAACTAGTTGTCAATCTCACTGGCTTCTGGGTATCTGAGTCGAGTTCCCTGGTGAAGACAGAGGTGACTTTAAATAGGATTCTGTTAGGTTTCAGGTGACTGTTGTCCATTAGATGACCCCGAATTTTGCCTTGTGTTCTGTGCTTGCTTCACTTTATTGTATTTTTGTGATATTTTTATATTTATATTATATTTATATTGTATTTTATTATGTACTATACTGTCCATCTCTAAACTGTATATCTGTACTGTATTTTGTTGTATTTTGTATGGCACTGCGGACACCTTGTGGCACCTTATAAATAAATGATAATAATAAAATAAAAATTATTGATTTACTTGAAAACTGGAATGATCACTGAGAGACATTAGGTAAAATACTAGGATGCACTGGTGATGGTGTAATCAGAGTCACATAAGCAACTGCAAACAAAGTCATTGGCCTGATCCAGAACTATGGCAATTCTGCCGATCTGCGCATGGGAAACCCATTCCTTAGGATCGAGCGTCCCTAACTGTTGCGTAGTTACTTTTGAGGGGGTGTTCCTCACCATAACTAAGCAACAGTTAAGCAAGGAATGAGGGGGGAGGTAAGGTAATAAGGGCGGGAGGGCAGGTTTGGCCACTTATGCTCCTGTGGCCGATGTAATTACACACTGTTATGCAGGCTGAAGTTAGGGTTGCCTTCAGCCGGCATAACAGTGTGTAACTACGCCGGCCACAGGGGGAGTGTTGGGGAGAGTGCATATTGATACATGCATCAGCATAGTTCTGGATCAGGCCCATTGGGAGCAGAGGTGGAAGAAGTTGCAAAGGATATAGTTGGGAGAAGCAATTGCAGTGTCAATGTCCACAGCAGAGGTTTCTGGGTCAGATAGCAAAAGCAGTTGTGCAGGGTATGGTTGGCTATAGCAAATGCATCTAGGCCCTGATTCAGAGATTGAAAATAAGAACTTAAAGTTACACCTGGGCTAAACCATGTTGATTTCAGGGGAGTCAAATTTCATTTGTTGCAACAGTATTATAGTTAAAAGGTGATGTTTCCCAGCTCAAGTCTAATTAGCAGTTTAAAAGTGAAGCTGATCAGGTATCTGCGTGCAATAAGTAAAAGCAAAGCACTCTCCCTGCATGCATAGAATAAAATTAACTTGACTCCCCCTGAAATCAACATGGTTTTGCCCAGGTGTAACTTTAAGTTCTTATTTTCAGCCTCTGAATCAGGCCCCTAATACTCACAAAGGCAATGTTTACAGAAACAGTTGCAGAGTCAGAGTCACTTAAGCAATTGCAAAGAAAACCCACAGAATCAGTTGCATAACAAGGTAACTAAAAAGCAGAATTACAAACTGTAGTTTGCAATATAATGCACAGGGTGTAGTACAGTATGATGATGATTTATACAGATGTACTTATGTGTCTGATGATCATCTGTACTTTCAGGACAATCAGAGTTAAGAACGGAATGTAGTATGCAGGACTTAAAGAGTTACAGGTAAGGCACAGGTGCACTTGCAAGTCTGATGCTCAAGCTGAAGTGCAGAGAATTCCAGGGCTAATTCAGAGGTAGTAATGTACAAATTACGAATACATTTCATGTACTGAAATGATCTGATTTGCCAAATTATAGAAAATATGTAAAGTTTATAATATTTAGATATATTTTATAAGGGAGACCTTTGTTTAAAGAGATAGGTCTTTTCCTAAAGGAAAACAACTGAAGCAAAAGAAAAACAATCAATAATATGAGTGTATAATGTAAGAATTGCATTAATTGCTTTAATTGCATTAGTATGCCATATTTGTGTAAATAATCATTCAGTATATAACATACTTGCCGACTCTCCCGGAATCCTGGGAGAACTCCTGGACTGGGAGAGCAACCTTTTCTCTCGGAGACAAGTCCTGTAAAAAAATAAAAAAAGCATTGTGCATGCGCCGGATGCGGGAGGACGAGACGGATGACGCGACGACAGGACATGCCTTCCAGAAGACGCCGGCCATTACGGAGCTAGGAGGGTCGGTAAGTCAGTGTGAAGTCAGAAGACCGTCGCGGGGGAGGAAGGAAAGAGGGAGAAAAAGGTAACTAAAAAGGAGAAAGGCTGAAGAAACATGCTGGGGAATACTGAGGGGGGCTAGAAAAATATGGTGGGGAATACTGAGAGGGGCTGACAAAATATGCCAGTGAAATACTGAGGGAGGGCTGACAAAATATGCTGGTAAATACTGAGGGTGGCTGACAAAATAAGCTTGGGAATACTGAGGGGAGCTGACAAAATATGCTGGGGTATACTGAAGGGGGCTGGAAAAATATGCTGGGGAATACTGAGGGGGGCTGACAATATATACTGGGGAA
>WWET01002962.1:49881-62891 GCA_011038615.1 Limnodynastes dumerilii | reverse complement strand
AATACGCTCTGCTCTCATCCTGTTACAGCTGCCGCTGCCTCATGCAGTCGGTCAGCTGGTAAACTCTTCTCTCCCCCGGTCCCCGGGAGGTAGCTGCCGCTGTACAGGCCACGGCGAGCAGCTCTTACCTTTTCCACGCTCCCCGCTCTGGCGCGCTGCTCACTTCCTGGCCGACGGCTCCCTTAGTTTCAGCGTCATAGCAACCTGCTCTGACGCCGCGGCTTTCTTGTTTGGCGCGCCCCCTAGTGGCTGCTGTATTTATATCTTTTACTGATTCTCTCCTCCTATGGCAGACCTTCCCACCTTATTTAAACCCCTTCAGGTCACTTCCTAGGCGCCGGTTATAGTTCCTGCTTGTCAGTATCTGTGACCTGCTATTTCTTGTGTGCCTAGTGCCTTGCCCTGTGCTTGCCTAGTGAATTGATTTCTGAGTGTCCTCCTGACCTGTTCCATACCGTCCTACCTTGTGCCTTACGTGTGTCTCCTCCCTGGGTCTCCCTCCTTTTTGTACCTACCCACCTCCGTCCTCCTATACTTACTTGTCTGCTTGCGTTTGCGTTCTCTTGCTGAGAGTTCTGTGTGTTTGAGTGTGAGTTAGCCCTAGTCTGTCTAGTCCAGTATTGTGACCCTCATCCGTCCTTCGTGCCTGGTTAGTGTTTATCGTTGTCCGTTTTGAGTTGGTCCCTTCCAACTCATTCTGCTCCCACTAATCATGTTCCCTCATTTCTATTTGGTTCACTGTCGGGTTATCCCTTTTTCCCTTTTCTCCAGGCTGAGGTTCAATGGGCGTGACCAAGCTTTCAGGGCGTGCCCAAGTCCATTCCCACCATCAGCGGCCCTGGTGAAGACTACCTGAAGGTAAAGACTCCGCTACCCGGCAGCCGGCTCGCTCACCCTGCCTGTCCTCCTAGTGATCACCCCGGTACTTCCCAAGGTAAACCTGGGGTATTACCCTTATCTCTCATTGACCACTCCGGTACTTCCCAGGTAAAACCGGAGTGTCATAACAGTATTTGAGTTTGTAGCTGCGTGAACGTATTGGAATGCAGTCAGCTAATGCTGCATTCCATGCAGATTCAGCCTCTGCACCGAGTGCTGGCCCACTAACCATGCATCTGAGATATGCATATTAGGCAGGTATGTGTATTTAGATTGTACAGTAAGGAATTTCGGATGCCAAAATCCATACGTTGGCCAAATTGAGCACTTAAATCAGGATCAGGTTCATTGTGTCTAAGGAAAGAGAAAAATATTTAAATTGGGGTGGAAAAAGAAGAGTTAATAAAGGCATTATTGAGAAAAGCAGTTAAAGCATAAATAAATTTGATTGCTGCTAACATTTTTTGTTGTTAAATACCAATTGCTCAAAGAGTTGCAATTCAATGGCTAATGAATGAAGCAAATAGTCTAATTGAAACCAGTGAGGCAACAATAGTTGATTTTTTAAACATAATTTAAGAAAGTAAAAGAGAAAACCCTTAAAAAGAAAATATATATTAAAAATGCTGGATCAAAATGCAAGCAAGTGCATTTGGGTAAATCAGAATAGGCTAGGATATTTCTATAATCATTTATTCATTTTCTGTCATTAATATTTACTTTTACTGAGTGATAAGCCTGGTCACATTGAAAAACAATTATACACTGCTAGTAAAAAGAGCTACAAGTAAAGATTTTGTTGTAGTATAATTGTATATGCACAAAAATAACAGCATGTGATGACTCTTGTACCCATAAAATCATATCTAAATACTACAATATATTACTCATTTTGGGCCTGATTTAGAGTTTTTGCACAGCAAATGTACACTATTGAAATTGTATGTGTCCTATCCAGAGTTCTGGAAGTAACTGGTAGTTGATGCAACAAAACAAGGGGCATTTTTTTAAATTATGTTTCTTGGGAGTATCTTTTGATGAATTAATTTATTTGTAGGTCTTTGTGGACAGATTTCATGTGTAATGTCTGCAATGTGCGATCGCTGCTTCGCTCATAAATGTCAAAACCCACCCCAACTATACAATTTAAATGCTTCCCCCTGCCCACCTTGGCAGGCAGAGGGGAAGCACAGCCCTTTGCATGCAAAATCTATATATGAAACTTAATTCCATACAATAGAAGTTACTTGCGTAAAATGCATGTAATGTCTGGAGGGCACATGCACTTCCCAGTCAAAACACCCCACTTATTCACTTTGCTTGCCTAAGCCCTTACATATGATCCTGCATTCTATTTAACACCCTTTTATACCCAACACCCTGCCTTAAGGGTAGGGTTCTGAGGGGGGTGTTCACTCCGTTCGCATGTACGAAATATATGGTCATAAATTACTTACGTTAGCCTCTGATGTGCGGGATAATGTACATAATTTATTCTTAATTGTGGTTATGGTCCTTCATGATGAACATATTTACTGCATATCACAATCAGAGTCACGGTGGATTCAAGTTTGGATGAGCTAATATTTTGCGATGAGCTAATATTGTGTGAGAAAGATATAAAGAACATTGATAAGGGGGATAATAAGGATGATGACAACTGAAACCTTGAGGATGATTACCACTTTTTACCCTAAGCTCATTACTGTAGAGCAAAAGTGAATTCTTATGTGGAAGCCCAAACACACTAAGCCAAGGACAGTTTCATATTGACCACTTTGCATTATGGACTTTACCCACCTGGCTGAACAACAAGCCATCAAGAGAAGTACGTGAAGCTATGAGATAGGGAGAGGGAAATGTAACATTACTGCAGCCCACTGGAGAATAATCCCGGTTTTATACAAGATACTGATGCTCTGAAATTGTGATCCATGAAGTGATTTCATGTTAAGTCAGCGTTAAGTCAGGTCATTCCCTTAATTAGGCTGCTGCAGGAGAGGCAGAAAATTATAAAGCAGGAGATGAAAATAAACAAATACACTAAGTATGTTGGACTTGTTGATCATGTTCTTTATTTTCATTGACAGGACACAAGAGTTTGCAACATCTTAGAATTGGATCACTACATTTTAGTAACCATGCTTGATTCTCAGTTTAATTCCTATGTCATGTCTTTTTTCCCAAATGACACAGATGTTATGAAATGCAAAGAGCTACTTGCAAGCAATTTGTCAGCTCAAGTTGCACATGACACAGCAGACCTGACCACCAGAGAGGTAAGTATCCCTCTCCGGGGACTTAGGGTTAGGCTGGGGGGTGACTTAGGGTTAGGCTGCAGGGAGAGGACTTAGGGTTTGGCTGCCAGGGGAGGACTTAGGGTTAGGCTGCAGGGGGGTGACTTAGGGTTAGAATTAGGGAAAGGGTAGGTTTTTTTAACTTACCTAACTGAGCACCGTGGTTGGTGCTCTGGGGATCGATTGCTATGCCTCTTCAAGGCATGAGCAATCGATTTCCCTGCCATTTCAGAACTGGCTGGGAGCAAACAGCCCTATCGAAATAGGGCCATTCGCTATGGGGACCTACACCCGTTTAAAAAACATCCCCACATATAATAACACTACTAGTGTCATTTCTTTTGACATGATAACCATCAATAGAATGGTGAAAGATTGCATGAATAATAAAGAACCAATTAGCACCTCAGAAAGTACCTTTCAGTGCTGGTGATATGAATAACAGTGATGAGGGTGATGATGAGGATGACAACAGCTTAAAGCTAACATCCAGGTTTAAGTCCATTGCTGTAGTTTGCTATTTATTTTCTGAACAAACCAAGCACTTCAGCAATGGAAGTGTTAGTTCCAGTGACTGAAGTACTTGGATTGTTAAACTGTGAATGTCCTTTATGATGTAAAACATCATAAAGGACCGGATGGTCTAAGGATAAATCCATATTGCAAAATTATGTATTATGAACTTTGCCCACTTTGCTTAACAACAACAATATAAGCAAAAACAGCATGAATATTAACAATGGGCCTGATCCAGACTTAAGGTTGTTTTACATACGCAAGCGCACCTAAGTTGCACAATACTAAGAATAATGCACCCCCCCTGGCACTCCCCTTGCACGTACGTATTTTAGCTAACTTACATGTTTAGATCTCTGCCTTAAATTTTCCTTGTGTCTCTGGTCCAATTAAATCTCCTCTATGGCAGAGATACGACCTTCGTAAATTAGGGTTACAGCTGCTTTATCGTAACCACTGGTGTACGTAAATAGGTTACGTATGCCAGCTGGTACGAAATCGTAAAAAGGTTGTGCGCATGTGCACAACCTTCCAGACAGGGGAATTATGCTATCGGGAATTCCCCTATCGTACTTTCTTCTGGATCAGCCCCATTGTGCTTACATATTTAAAAAAGTGCAGCCCCCTTGTCTTTGGTTACCAATGACGGAAAAAATTTTGTGGCAGAAAATTGGAAGTTGTGATGGAATTGTTATTGTTATTTATTCTAGCACTTATCTTTATGTATATAGGACTTATGTATCAATCCTTAATGTCCTATAGAGTGTAAACTTATAGACAGGGCCTCTTTCCTACCCAGTCTGTATTTTACCACCCAGTCTTGTTATAATGATTGCTAAAATTGTAAAGCACTACGTAATCTGCAGGCACTATATAAAACCTGTTAATAAGCAAACAAGCAAATAAAAAAATAAATAAATACATAAATAATTATTCTCTTGATTATTTCTTTGATGACAAAAATAATTTTTTAACTTTTGGATTATTTGTTTGTTGAGCTCTTGGAGTTAAACATAATATTTTTGTATTCCAGAGTGATTAATGCTATGCTTAATGTTGTTCAGAATGTTTGGTAATTTTCTCAAAATCACAATAAGTATATAGGTAAAACTAAAGACTTAGACTATATACACAAAAAGTTTTTTACATGACAAATAAAATAAATTGTGTTGCCAAATATTTTTCTTGCCTGTCTTTATAAAATTGTTCAATTGAAAACTACTGGATACATGAACATTCAATAGTTTATGATTTGTTTATAAAGTCATGTTATTTGACCCACTATGGCCCTTCACTGACAAAGCCACTAAAAGGTAAACAACTTAATGCATACCATCATTTTTAGCTTTTAGAAATAAGAAATTTGAACCATAGCACTAAACTCAATCAATAAAATTGATCACTAAGGGATATGTTTCTACAAAAAGATAACCTGTCTAAGTTTTTTTTCTCTATTGAATGTACTGGGATAGAAGCCAAGCTAAAAAGTTAGGTCAGGTCAATATTCTGTGAAATGTATCTCTCTGAGTGATTAATTACTCAGCAGTATGGAAAGTCTCCTTACACATAGAGGTTTTTTTTTTACAGTATATAACATTGTGTCTATGGGTCTCTCCTGTGGTAGCATTGTCAAAAGATTATTCATAGACTGTAGTGAAACATCTGAAATAACAATGAATATATCCAAAGCCAATTTAATAAACAATGATTTAAAGATGTTTGGATACATTTAAAAAAAAATGTTATAGAATTCTAAATAGAAAACTTGAAAAATAATACTTATTTTTACACATTGGAAATTTTTATTACATAGTGATAAATTTACTGCTGAAATTATAGAAAATAGCATGTTTTGTTGCACTAAATGTTACTAACATCTATTTTAAAACATATATTGAAAATCTGTGAAATACCAGAAATATTATTTTCTAAATTCTTAAGGTTTTTTTGTTTCCTTTTTAAATAATGCATTTGATTTTGTACCACAGAAGCTCAGAAAATGCTTAAAGTGAGTTTAATGGAAATTTTCCGCTTGCAAAATAATGTACTATAAGGCCTTATTTTGCCTATAATATCCAACAACAGTAATGCCCATATTAGAGATGGAAGGAAATGTTTTCATAAAATAATAATAAATCTGTGATTTCAATCATTAGCAAATCATTTAATTTATAAAACATTACCAGGTAGATAAGAAGCAACAGAAAAACATTGCATTTTGCAAATTGCAACAAAATCACTGGATGCAATTGAATCTGTGCACATGTAATTGTGAAGCTCAATCAGCTCTTTCCAGAAACTTAATATGATCTATTTTAGAGCTTTTATTTCCTTACTGCCTACTACTAATGCTAAGGTAAGGCTCAGTTAGAATTAAACAAGTTAAATCCAACATATAATGGTTAGTTGGAGAATCACAATGTTAAGATATATAGAGATAGTTTCCTACAAAGAAAAAGCAAAGACAGTCTTTATACCCCACAGTAAAGCAGTATAAAACTAAATTAAATAAATGTACAAGTTTACAGTTGTTAAACCCCAAAAGTCAAATACATAAATTTATGTAAAATATTCCATGCAGTTTTATTTACAAAAAGTATACTTCACCTGCATACATATCTTTATGCCTTTTGAAGAATCACATTGATATTTGCATTTTAATGTAAATACTGCCATGATCAATTTTTACTTAAAATAAATTTGCGTTAAATTATAAACTTATTAAGATTTTCTTGTGTGTAGTTAGACTAAATCATAGAAAGGTGTTTATTCAGCGATAACTCATAAAGCTTTATTGTTTGCCAGTTCTATGTGAAATAGCAAAGTATAGTACTTTCTGTGCATGCTAAATAATTAAAGTGAATTTACTGGTTATCAATATCAATTATCAATTGTTGATTCTTCCTACTTCATTATTGCTAACAAGGAGCTCCTCCGGGAAAATGTTCAAATGCCTTTCCTTAATGCCTGACAATAAACCAATCAGGGAGTAGTTGTCATTGTACTACTTCTTTGTTTCATTCTGCTGCTTTGATCCAACCCTACTTCCTGTACTGCATCCACCTCAGCAGTTAAACTCAGCACAGTTCTGCTAAAAAGTGTGTGTGTGTGTGAAATGTACAAGATGTGTTGTGTGTGAGTGTTATGCATACATGTATGTGAGCAGAACAAGTTGTGTTCTGTGTGAGTGTAATGCATGTATGTTATGTTTGTGTGTGAGACATACAAGGTGTATTGTGTGTGATTGTCATGCATGTATGTTATATTTCTGTGTTTGAGGCATACAAAATGTGTTGTGTGTGAGTGTTATGCATACATGTGTGTGTGTGACCTGTGTTCTGTGTGAGTATAATGCATGATGTATGTTATGTTTGTGTGTGAGACATACAAGGTGTGTTGTGTGTGATTTGTTTCTGTGTTTGAGGCATACAAGATGTGTTGTGTATGGGAGACAATTTTAAACTATTGTTAGCAAACAGAATTAGAGCTGAGAGATAGAAATTTCTATTTCAAATCTAAATTGTAGGTTAAAATAGGAGCTTTTCGGTTTGTGCTTTCAGTAAGCAAAAGCTTATTGCATTTTTCCCAGCATGAAAAAACAAACTAGTAACAAAATTATGTTTCACCCTTCCCATTACAGCATGCATTGTCCTGGTATAGACCTACAACACCTTTGTTTTTCAGTAAAACTCTTGATCAAGCTCTAGGTTTTTCGGAGAATTTATTTTTGAAAAATTGCAGAACAACATACTGGAATGTTGTATTGGATCCAGACCCCTGCACACTTTCCGCAGAGAATAGGGGGATGAACTCCCCTGTCATTCCCCTCACTTGTGTGTACTTGAGGGCAGGCACATTGCCATAAGGCAGCATTAAGACTTTAATAAATACACAAAAAAGCTGGAGCGCTGAAGTTGAGCCAATTGGTAAGTATAAATATAAAATACAGAGTATAAAAAATATAAGAAGATATCCACGTTTATAACTAAAATAAATACATATTTAATTAATCATATAAACATAATATCAAATACACACATAAGTAATAGTTGGGGGGATATAAAAAATGTACCCTAATTAGGGTGACCAGCTGGTGTGCAAAAATTGTTAGTCCTTAAGCATAAGATACATTGGAAATTTGCTGGAAGCGGTAGAGTTAGTATACAGCAATGATGTTAGATAGCATTAGTATTATTGGTACAGAAGAGAACACTGGAAAGTGTTACCACCATTTAGGGGCATTGTTACGCTGACAATCCGGAATCCACCGAATAAATAGATATAATTGGAGTTTTAAGCATTAAGACTTTCCCTCCAGACACCTGACTTACACACTTTGCGGCTGATGAGGGTGACAGAACCTAAAGAAGATCTAATAATAACAGAGAAAAAATTTAAAAGAAAGATAAACAGAAATGTCTGCAAATCTGATGCCTGATGTAACAATACACAAGACAGAAACCAAACACAACAAATATTATCTGTTGCAAAACTATGACTAAGCCAAAGGCAATGGCTAAGACTGAAAAGAAACAAATATCTCAATGGGATATATACAAAAAAAGAAACATAACAGAGAGTAGAAATAAGGACAACACAAAAAAATGTACCAGCAACCAACAATATAGGCCTAATATAACTGGGGAAGTGGCTGGCAACTGACTGCAGGTGACCTTATTAACAGTCAGAGTTAACAATGCAGAACAACACACTTGAACAACAAGCAAGGAGAGCGAGAAAAAAAAAGCTGCTGCACTGGCTCCAATAACCTAGAGGCTAAGGATCAGAAAATAAAGAGCAAAGGTCCTGAATTCAATTCCAGGTCGAACCTTACAAATAAAACACTATATTCCTGAAAACTGATGCACAATAAAGTAATATTGGAATTTTGTAAAGGCACCCAATGTATTTTTTATGTCACAGAGACTGATCTCTTGAGAACAAATAAGAAAACTAAGCTTCGTGTATTGCTTTCTGCTGTGTAGTACAAAATAAAGTGAAAGCAGAGGATTAAAAAGATTGCAGTTGTTTAAATAAAAATGTTATAGACTAGAGAGAAATAATTTAAGAGGATTATTTTTTTCTTGTCCTAAACTGGTTTTTAAGATGATTTAGGAATATAATATGACATCTTGTGAAATGTCTTTCTCTAAATGTGGGTAAAAAGGCCATAAAGTCATTTTTTTTACTCATGTGACCTGATATTTCACATCTATAAAATTATGAACACATAATTGCTGTAATTTTGATTCTATCGGTTTTGTTTGCACTTTTGTATTTATTTATGTTCACTGGTCCTTTAAATTATTATGTTAAGTTAAATTGGCTGATAATAGAGCCTAGGGCACCCAGGGGTGCCACGCGCCGCGGCTCCCTGGGGTGCCGCGACGCTCTCACCAGGGTGCCGTGGAATGTTTCTATTTCCTATTTTATTCTATTATATTTTTGTCTTAGGGGTGCCTTGAAAAAAAATATGGAGACCCTAAGGGTGCCTTGAACTGAGAAAGTTTGGGAACCACTGGCCTAAGGCCTAACTCTAATCATAGATCCAGATCTACGTCCGTTGAGAGCCGATGCCAGATCTCTTCTGGATCCTAGCTACCGTACAGGTGAGACGTGTATGAAGATGCTTGCAGGACACTATATTAAGGATTCTGCAACATCCTTCCATGTAACATAGAAATATATGGCTGGATCCAGACTTAACATCACCTCTCATCTCTAATACTGTTTAAACAGATGAAATATGACTCCCCTGCAATCAACATGGCTTAGCCTAGGAGTAATTAATTTCAAGCACTTATTTAATTCTAATAGAAACATAGAAAGTGACAGCAGATAAGAGCCAAAAAGCCCATCCAGTCTGCCCAGTTGTTTATTTAAATCTATACTGACTCTAGACCCTATTTACTCAATTTAGTTTGAGATTTAGGATATTCTTATATTTATCCCAAGCATGTTTAAACTGTTCTACTGTGTTACCTGAACCACCTCAGATGGGAGAATATTCCACTTATCAATCACACTTTCAGTGAAGTCATTTTTCCGCACATTTCCTCTGAATCTACCACCCTCCAGTTTAAATGCATGACCCCTTGTTCTATTACACCTCTTTCTTTGAAAAATGCCACCCTCCCTAAGTATGATTAGGTGTAAAGCCTTTACTAGGGCCTGATAACAGCTTACTTAAGTCATCTGCTCTATTCATTCTGCGCATGAGCGATACTGCATTTTGCACAGAAGTTCTGGACATACAAAACTGGTTTCTGCATGCCTAGAACTTTAATACTTGGGGCCTCTGTGCGCAGTTTATACGTGTGGTGGTCTGGGATTCCTACTTATATTGTACATTAAGGGGTGGGCTTAAACCTCATGTACAATTGTCAAGCAAGTGTCCAAAATTCCGTGTCTACGTGGGGAAGTGCCCTTTCTACTTACATACAGAATTTTGGAGTGGGCGGACGTACAGAAAACCACTATATGTTCACAATATGTTCCTACTTCTGGATTCGGCTCAAAGTCTGTATTATCTAAATATTTTTTTAAACATTATAAACTTGTTAAAATTAATTAAATTTAAATGAAGTCATTATTTCATGTACACATTTAATTTAAAGAAATCAAATATGTACATCAGTGGTTTTTGTATTTTTAAAATGGTCATTTTCACATTGAAAATGAACTGTGCTTATTACTTATACCATCCCCTGAGATGGTGTAAGCTTTCAACGTGCTACTGTACCTATTTAAATGAAAAAAATACCCTTTTCCTTATTTAAATATAATGGAACTCCTAGTTTCACTAGTGCAGTGCAGACGGATGCGGACATAGTGCAGCAGTGCACCCATCTTTCTGTGCTCGCTTCCAGAACGGGAGCTCATTCCAATTGTGGTTCAGTTTGAAAAACGGACAAAAGCGCGGCTCTGGATCAGCCGGTATAGGTCCTCATTTAGAACAGCCCTATTTCGATAGGGCCGTTTCCTCCCAGCCAGTTTCGAACTGGCTAGGAATTCGATTGCATATGCCTCGATGAGGCATAGCAATCGATCGATGGAGCCCCTAGTTTTCGGTACTCCGAAAGGTAAGAAAAAAAGTACCCTAATCCTTTCCCTAATTCTAACCCTAACCTTCCCCTCTCATTACCCTAAACCTAACCCTCCCTCCCTTCCTGCCAGCCTAATCCTAATCCACCATCTCCCGCAGTCTGACACTAATTTTCCCTTCCCTGCAGCCTGACCCAAACCCTTCATCTTCTGCAGCCTGACCCTAACCCTTCCTACCCTGCACCCTGGAGAGGTTACCCACCTTTCTCTGCGGTCCGGCAGTCTGGTGGTAGTGGTGGTGGGATATCGGTGGCAGCGGTATTTCCGAATCAGAATTAAAAAAAAAAATTCTAAAGTGGGGAGTATTCGAAAAAGGGACATCCAAAAAGGTAGATTTTCTAAAGGAGACTGACAATGGGATCAGCCCCTGTATTTTTTTAATTTTATGATTAAAGTCTCATTTCATCTGGTGCAGGATTTTTTGAGGAAGTGCAGGAAACAGCACAGCTTCTTTCTCAGCTGCACCAAACCACCCACTTTTTCATTTTAATCAAGTAGAACACCCTGTTCCACTAGCGCAGAGTACACCAAAGTAGACACAGCTGGTTCAGTCATTTTGCATCCTTTTTTTGCCTTCACTCTTTTTGTGCACCTGCATAGTTCTAACAATCACTATACTTACTTCTAAAAGTGTAGCTCTGGATTAGCTCCAAAGAATTTAGGATTTTATTTTTTCTTGGAAATAGAAAGGTTATTTTTTCTGCTTTTTTTTTCTTACATTTGATTTGAATTAAAAGAATTTAATTTTACTTAACTAAAAAAAAAACAAAAAAAACCCCCACAACTCATCCTGACAACATAATGTCAAATATTTATTCCTTCAATATGGTAAATTGTATAGCACAATCCAGTAATTTAGCTATGTGATGGAGACTCTTTTTATTCTGCAGTTATTAAACAGTTATACTTATTTACTTTGGACTTACTACCAAACATTGGGGACAAGTGAAAGTTTTAAGACAACAATCTATCCATGTGAGCAATAAATGTGACTACCATGCATTTCTAAAGAGCAAATACATTTTGGTAATTTCACTGATTGTTTGCACAAGGGATTTTGAAGAAATGCTATGGCATTTCCTTTTTCCAAAAGACAGTATTCTACCCAGAAGGGTATGCTGTCACCCATGTAAATTTCCGAAAATTATGAGTTGTTGGTTCTTTGAAAATTAATCTGAATTAGATAACCACAAAACAACTAATGTTGTGCAAAACTAATTTAGTTAAATGTAAATAAATTTATATTCCAGCCAGTTCCTCTATTCAACTATTGGTAGACTTGGTTCTCTTTACTTCTCCCAGCTGAATTCACTGCTACGGCATTTTTACCTGATGTTGTTGAAATTATTAAACACATGGTCAAGCATAACCGTATTTTAAGGATATCCAGTCGAACATGTGGAATAATTATACTGATCTATCTCTAACCAGAGAAAAAAAACAAGAGGTGACTCTAAATACAAGTCCCTGCAATTTATTTTTAATAAAACAATGAATTAATTAATTCATTAATTCATTAAAAAAAATAAGAAAGGAACGTTACACCTGGGCAAAACTATGTTGATTTCATGGGAGTCAAATTTATTTTATTCCATGCATGCAGGGATAATACTTACTTTTGCACACAGATACTGACTAGCTTCACTTTTACACTGTTATTTAGACTTGGGCTAGGAAACATCACTTTTCAACTACAATATTGTTTGCAACATATGAAATTTGACTCCCTTGAAATTAACATGGTTTCCTCAGGTGTGATTTTCCTCTCTTAGGGGCTGATTCAGAGTTACGAGCATGTGCGATGTACTCTGAATAGCACGTAAGGTGCTGTTCAGAGTAGTATGCGGATGTGCATGGCACATCCGTCTTGGTAAAAAGTAGTCAGAGCCTTAGTGGCTCCGACTTTTTGTTAAAAAAAAAAAAAAAAACATTCCCTCCCCGGCCGCCCCGCCGCCGCTGCCCATGTGTAAACAAATAAAATAAATAATCCTCCCGTTCGACAGGGCATACTGCAGGTCGTAGAACTACAGGCACAAGCATGCCCATGAATGACAGGGCATGCTAGCGCTTGTAGAACTACTATCGGCAGCATGCCCTGTTTAAAAAACAGACCATGGCCATTTTGTCATTTTTAAAAAAAAAAACAACTGTGCCCACTACATAAAAATAAAAAAGCCTTTACATGTCCCCACAAATAAATACAATACATGCCAC